>CAUYPK010083245.1:0-140350 GCA_963574355.1 Loris lydekkerianus | reverse complement strand
GCTTGCTGGCTGTAAACACAGAGGAAGTTGTGCTTGCTGGCTGTAAACACAGAGGAAGTTGTGCTTGCTGGCTGTAAACACAGAGGAAGTTGTGCTTGCTGGCTGTAAACACAGAGGAAGTTCTGCTTGCTGGCTGTAAACACAGAGGAAGTTCTGCTTGCTTGCTTGCTAGCCTACCTGTGGCTCACCTCGTGGCTCGTTTCTGCTGTGGGGCCTGGTTCCTAACAAGCCCCAGAGCAGTACCCAGGGGTTCTAGAGAAATACAGCTTATGCGTATTCTCAAGGTGTTTTTTGGTTTTGTTTTGATTTTTTTCTAATGAAATAACCAAAAAATCAGAATGATAATCACTGAACAAGTTAAGTTTATCTGGCTTTCCTCATTTTCCACCAAGTCTATATGAAAGGGCCACTGATGTCTTGTAATGGCCAATCTTGCATGTGCTGAATACCTCTCCTCCCTCACCCCCACCCTGTGATAACACTTCCTCCACCTGCGTCACTCCGAAAAGAGATCTCTCCTGATATTTTTTGTTTATTTTTGAGACAGAGTCTCACTATGTTGCCTTCCATGGCGTCACAGCTCACAGCAACTTCAAACTCTTGGGCTTAAGCGATTCTCTGGCCTCAGCCTCCTGAGTAGCTGGGACTACAGGCTCCTGCCACAACACCCGGCTATTTTTGGTTGCAGTTGTCATTGTTGTTTAGCTGTCCTAGGTCGAGTTTGAACCCACCATCCTTAGTGTATGTGGCTGGCACCCTCACCACTGTGCTACAGGCGCTAAGCCTCCTAATTATTATTTTAAAGGAATTCCCATAGTGTTACATAATGGGAAACCATTTTTAGTTCAAATTTTAGAGAAGTTTTATAAAGCATTCCTGCCCCAAGTTGTTGCCTCTCTTCCTATGTATGAGCAACCTGAGTTTGGCTTCCAGAGGCCTGAGCAGCCCTTTGGAGGGTGTTGAGGAGTCAAGGCAGGCTTCTCGAGAACTGACAGCTCTTACTGTTAAACAATGCAAACTAAAAGAGCTTTCCTAGGATCAGCTAGACGTGTTTTAGATACGTTTTTTCTGCTGAAGGTTTATTGAATGACTCTGTGCATTCAGTTCTAAACATTTGAAGCACATGGTTTGTTATCAGCAGCGTGTGTGTGTGTGTGTGTGTGTGTGTGTGTGTGTGTGTGTTTAGGTGGGTCGCATTGTCTCTCCTGGGCTAGGATGCCGTGGTGTCCTTGTAACTCACAGCAACCTCCCAATTCCTAGGCTTGAGTGATCTTCCTGCCTCAGCCTCCCAAGGAGCTGGGATTACAGGCACACGCCCCGTGCTTGGCTAAGTTTTCTATTTGTAGAGACAGTGTTATCAGCAGTGTTGATTGACACTTAAGGAGCAGCCATTGTGTGAACTGGTGTTTTACAGAGGTTATTTTACTTACTCCTCACAACTCCTGAGACATGTTATATTACTATCATCTTCATTTTGCCAGTGAAGACTCTGAAATCTTGGTCGAGAAATTGACTAATCCATGATTATGAAGCTAGCAAGGACAAGGGTGTATTCTGTCAGTTGAGCCTTATAGAGAAGGATGAGGGGAGACAATGTATGCAACATTTGAGTTAGTAAATAAGGTATTTTGTGTTAGTCATGTATGTTAGGATGCTAACCTGTCAGATACAGGCTGTTATTACAAAAGGAATTAAAGAAGGGCAAGAATGCCATGGCATGGGTTGGAAGTATCAGAAATTACCTCTCAGACAGTGTAGGGCTTGAAGGGGGTGTGAGTAATGCTCAGTTCCTCAGAGACGCTTAGCGAGCTCGCAGTACACACACTGTGAGCCAAGGTGGGAGGCTAGCTGGAATGGAGGGGGGTGCAGAGGAGGCATGTGTTGGGGGAGTTGGGGGGAGCAGGGCTGTACAGAGGGGTCTGGAGGGATACTTCATTGAGGGAGGAAATTGGGCTTGACATGATTTTTTTTTTCAGAAGATCTTGAGTGAAGATATTAAAAATGGAGACAAAAGGTAGATGGCCCTTCTGTTTGTAGAGAGTAGGAGTTGAGATTTAAAACAAAGGACGGCACTGGAAATGTGGAAGGAGATTTACAGAACTGCCCCAGATGCCTTTGTCCAATTTGTGTGGCTTGGATTAGTGACCAGTAATAACCACTTGCTTGCTTTTTGTCCTCCTGGAGTGGTGCTTGTACCATTGGTTGGTTGGTAGTATCTGGTGACCACAGGCAAAACCTGCCTTTTGTCCTTGGGTTGGAGTCTGGGCTGTGGTGAGAGTGTGCTGAGGCCAGATGTATTTCTGTTGCTTTGGCACCCTAAGTGGTTTTAGGCGATCAGAGTCTCATTTTCCTTGTTACTGTTTTCCTTTCTTGGTAGTTCAGTTTATTTACATTTTAAGTTAATAACTCACTTGAGGGGGTTGATTCATTTCTTGTTACTGACAGATTCTCTAAAAAATTTTTTTCTAAGTAAGAAATACATGACTTGGTTTATTTAGTCCTTCAGCACCCTTCACAAACATTTAAGTGGGTTTTGTGAAGAGAATCATTCTTTTTATATGGTTCTTCATTGGAGGGGAGTCTTGGAGCTGCACCATTCCCATCTTGGGCCAGTTTACCCCACCCCTCCGTAGGGGTCCCCCTGCTCCTGGGAGGTCATCATATTGACGCCAGACTGTGAGTGTACATCCGATGGGCATAGCACACTGCAGTGTAGAGCTAGACTCAGGTGATCTGCCTGCTTCAGCCTCCTTAGTAGCAGGGACCACTGAGCCCAGCAGGAGATTCCTTTTTAACGTGGAAAAAAGGGTCAGCTGGAATTTTTGTTACTTTTCTAAAACCCAATCAATGATTAAGACATACACTGATATGCCAGGTGTCTGGGGGAATCATATTCCCACCAAGAACTCCTAGGGTTAGTTAAGTGCAGTTAAATTGTAAGATTCTGTTATTCTTGTGCATGGCTTACATTCTGTTCCTAGGAAAAAATGAGAGTTGGTCTTTATCATTTATAAATTTTGTAATGTAGAGATCAGTGGGAAATCTGCTGAGTGTTTAATTTGTTGATAACAAACTTGAACAGTTTTCTTACTGACTTCTTGTTTTCCTTTTTTCACTAGGCAAAGAACTTTATTAACCTTTCTTTCAAACTTTATTCCGATGCCTTTTCAGCTTAATTACCTGCGAAGAATGAATTATGTATAAGCAAAAACTGAAAATAGCTACAATGTCCAAGGGGCTTGGGCTTAAAAGTATTAGAGATCTAGATTTTATTAGATCCATAAACAAAAACAATTTTAAAAAGCAGTCATAATATAAAATAGCAGCTCCCAGTAACTTCTTCAAGTTTCATCTTTGGAAGTTGACTCAGTTCAGGTCGCCTCATTCTTGGAAGCCTCATCAAAATTCTCCACAAGATCTGGAACTTCATCATCGTCATCCTCTCCAGAGCAAGTGGTGCTTTTCCATCCACAGATAGCTTAGGCAGAGCTTCAGCCTCCACAAGCTAGTCGGACGGTCTGCACCGTGCTGGGTAGCATTTCTGTCAGCTGCTTGGTCTCAGCATGGCCTGTAATGGTGAAAGTGCTTGTTACCAGAGATGTCTGAACTTTAGCTCAGGTTGGTAAAGTGGGTCACTGCTGTAGCAGTCTGTCTGTTATAGCCTATGGCTAGGAGGAGTGAGAGTTATAAGAAATACTTGTATAGCTTGATAATGGAACACCTTGGTGCAAAGGGCATGGAGAGGGATTTAGCTCTCCTACAAGCGTGAGAGCTCGGGAGATGAGAGCAGTGGTGATTGGCAGTCTCTACACCTGTGGTGTCGAGAGGCACGAGATCAGCCTTATATTAGGCTGGAGGAGAAGGCAGTCAGGAGCATGCACATTCTGTCATGGACCCACTTACTCTGACTCTGTCTCCTCTCCTGCCTGCAGAACGCCAGCACTGCGTCTCTGTGCTGAAGATTACCAAGCTCTACTATAAGATCTATTCTAAGACTGCTTTTCTCTCTCTCTCTCTCTCTCTCCAGCTGAAGCAGACAGCCTTAAGGCACCTAAGAGAAATTGTTGCTGAGCAAGGTAGCTTAGCGGTCTGTGTCTGGAACCTAGTTAAGCCAGGCTTGAGACCTGGCCAGTCCTGGGCCCTTGACACATTGTTCCTTGGTTTGTGAACATATTCACCTCTTCATTACCAGAGAGAGTGTTTACCCCTAACTTCTTTAATGAGAACTGAAGTTTTTTATCATCGGCTGTAGCTGTTCTGTGAGCAGTTCCTTTCCCACCAGTGCATACTGGTGCGTGCAGTTTGGCAAGTTTCTCTTGGTTCATGGTAGTTTCTTTCATCCTGTCGGAGTGTGAAGGGGGCTGAAGAGGGCTGCATGAGGACTAGGGTTGGTGCTCGGGGGGTCTCTGGTAGACCGGCTGAGTTTAGGCACACATGCGAGTCTTACCGACTTCTTAAACCCTTCGTATGACAGTGGAACGTGTGAACTTTAGGAGGAAAAGTTGAGCATCCCAAATCTGGAAACATGAAATCTGAAATGCTCCAAAAATCTGAAACTTCCTGATTGCCAGCATGATACCTAAAGGACATGCTTATCGGAGGGAGCATTTCGGATTTGGGATTTCTGATGTTCAGATTTGAAGTGTTCAACCTGTAAGTATAATACAAATATTCCAATATCCAATCCTTCTGCCTTAGTCTCCCAGAGTGCTGTGAATACAGGCATAAGCCACCATGCCCAGCCACCAATACTTTTCAAACTTTAAATCTTTTATTTTTTTAAATATATTTTTTCCAATTTTATTTATTTATTTATTTGCAATTTTTGGCCAGGGCCAGGTTTGAACCCACCACCTCTGGTATATGGGGCTGGTGCTCTACTCCTTGAGCCACAGGCACTGCCCTTAAATATCTTTTTTAATTTGCCGGTCACCCTCCCAGACTTCTGCATACCCTTCTCTCTCAGGCAGTTAACATGCATCATTCTTCACCCTACTTGCCCCCAGTTGTTGAAGCTAGGGTACTGACAGTCATTGTCATTTCTATCTTTGATTCCTAAGTGGTTGATTGCCAAGCTTAAAATCTATAGAAAAGGTTAATAGTGTCAGCCAATAAACATGTACCCTACATACAGTTTCTGACCCTGGTGGAAACCAGGATTAGCTTAGGTGTGGATCTAGCAATGGAGGCTTCGGATGCCTAAAAATAATTTTTTAAAAGTAAATTTATTTTTTATTTTAGATTAATATGAGGGTACAGTTGGTTAGGTTACATTGTTTTTATTTCTAAGGTGAAAGTCAAGTTGTAGTTGAGCCCTTCTCCTGGGTGTGCTGAGCACTCTCCCATTGTGCACGTTAGGTGAGAGCCCACCACTGGTCCTCCCTCTTCCCCTTCCTCTTCTCCCTCCTCTCCCCCTTCCCTCTTTTCTTTCTTCTCTGATCCCCTCCCTCCACTCCCTCCTCTCCCATCCCTCTTGCTAGACTATACTTGTGTTTTTCTTTCCTGTGGGCATGTAGTTGTTTATATATTGGTTTCATATTAGTATTGAGTGCATTGGATACTTTAAAAAATCTGGAATGTTTCATGAATTTGCATGGGGCCATGCTAATCTTCTCTGTATTGTTCCAATTTTAGTATATGTGTGGACCTGAGCACAGGGTGCCTAAAAATCTTTACTGGGCACTTCTCTGGGGTTGTTATTGGTTTGATGAACTGCGGTTTACTCTTGGCCTTTTCTGCACAATTCTAAAATTATGTAATATTATAAAAGTGCATCCTGTTCTCTATCATGTCACTTGTTTGTTTAAAAGATAAGAAAAGTGACAGACCTTAGGGAAAAAGTAACACATCCCACTGATTAAAATAATACTGTAAATTACCAGCTGCTGAAAATGGCACAAGTCTCTAGGTAGTTAGTTATATTGTTAGTCAATTTGGAATTTGAAAGGTAAAGTAGGGAGGAGAGTAAGGAAAGGGACCTGTGTGTATATATCTCCAGGTCCCACGGATTGGATCGAATTAACTTTAATCAGAAGTGGCAGTTTTTCTATTAAAAGCTTTTGAGAAGAGATTCCTCTGCTGAAGTGAGGAAGAAGATTTCTTTGGGGAATGCTGTTGTAACCCCGTACTCCATTCATGTTTCAGCTTTTTAGGTAGCGTTTGTTGGTTGGTTTGGGGATTTATGTTCTCTGGTAGTGAATATTGCCTTTTCCTGCTTATCTTAACCGTCACTAACAACTGGAGTTCTTCAGGATACATTCATAGTGGACAATAAACTGAGGTTTTGATGTTTTTGTGGTTCTGGAGTATGGAATGAATATTTGCATGTAGATTTAATTTTTCCACGGAGACCCACTGAGGAACTTTGTCAAGGGAACTTGACTTTGAACAGTTGTAATACATACCTTCTTTAATCTGGCAATTGCTCTATTGCCTTTTTTATCTACACAGTGAGATGAAGGCTTAGAAAAGAATGGCTGTGTTAAAGAGGATGAGCTTGCTTCTGGAGGACTGTAGTCTCTGCCTCTCTTGTTCCTGCCCAGCCTACTAGGATTATTGTTCATAAGTGGGATCCTCTTCAGTTGCTTTCATATTTAAAAACATAGTTGGCAAAGCTCTGAAGACACAGTTGTCTCTCCCTTTAAACACTGAAAAAGGAGTCTGTCTTACTTTCCTTCTAATGCTAATATTCAGGTTGTTCAGGTCCATAAAGCAAAAGGTTCCCTTTCAGTCTAGTGAATAATTTATAAGTGTAAAGATGAGGCCTCAATGGAAAAAGCTGTAATTTTGTACTTATTTAATAAAAGCCTGCATTTTAAATTTGCTACAGATTTAATTAGCGTGTGTTTTGATATAAAAATATTTATAGCATTAAACTTTTTCACCCCATTCTTTAAAAAGACACAATACTTAGTTTTTCCTATTTTGGCACTTTTGGATACCCTTATTTGTTTCACAAATTAATGGTTTTCTCAACAGTGGCCTTCTTTCCAAGATCTTGGCAGATGTTTACTTTTGAGAGGAGTAATGTTTATGTTGGAAACCTGTGATGCAGACTTGATGTTCTTTCTGATTCCCAGGTGCTCCTGGTGGGGGGCAGGGAGGATAAAGGAGTTTTTATTAGAGAATACTGTACATGGTACATGCTGAACAGGACCGGGGTATATTATTTGTGAGGTGGGACCATTGTATCGTCCTCTGAAGCTTATTGTAATAAATTAAATTCCTTTATAAAGATAACGACTATTTTATTCCTGAATGTGTGGCTGTTCCCCCTTTATCAGAAGGGTGGAAATGAAAATCATTCTTTTCCTTCATCTGATTGTAGTCATTCTGCCCTCCAGCTCTAATTATTGCTGATTACATATTTCAAAGTTTTTTTTTTTTTTTCAGATAGAATTAGTATTTGACTCTGAACAACTAGCATTAAAATTTTTTGTTGTAAACACCTGGTACAAGGGTGCTGGCATATTCTTGCAAGTTATTTTTATGTTGAAAGGAAACTGTAGTGAGGTTAACATACTGGGGCCAGATGCCAGTAGGACAGAGGCTGAGTAACCAGAGAGGTTATTAATGACAAGTTCAGGGGGAACTTTAGGTTGCACTCTGTATGCCTGTGCTTGCTTCCTCTTTCCCTTCCTTTCTCCTTCCCCTCTTTCCTTTTCCTTAGAGGTTTTGTCACTGAGCTATAGAGATGTAACCTCCACCTAGCTCACTGCAGCTTCAAACTCCTGAGCTCAACCAATCCTCTTGCCTCAGCCTCCTGAGTAGCTGGGACAAGCACCTGTCATAACACCCAGCTAGTCTTTCTATTTTTAGTAGAGATGGAATTCACTCTTCCTCAGCCTGGTCTCAAACTCCTGAGCTAAGGCAATTCACCTACCTTAGCCTCCCAGACTGTGATGATTACAGGCATGAGCCCCTGTGCCCAGCCTAAACCTTTTTATATTGAGTATTTAAAAACAATATGCTTTTCTAAAGCATTTATAAATGTTGCTTTATTTGACTTAATTATTTTTAGATTCAAATTGTGATACCAACTACACATCACCAGTGAACCTGTTCAATCTCTTTATTTCTGGAGTTGAACTTTTATTTTCAATTCATGTACTTAGTCCCTACGTGTTCTTCCTCTCTTTTTATATAGACCTTAAACTTTTTAATTTAGAACCTCAAAAAATGTTAAGAATGCTTTTTAAAAAAAGATTCAGTAACCTTTTAATGAATTTGCCAGGTTATAATCTTTCAGTTTCTTCCCTTAATTCATTAGCACAGAAAGACCTGTGGCAGTACAAAAGAGAGATATGTATTTTCCTGTGAGACAGCAGAGATATTTCCTTGTGAGACAGCAGGGGGAGATGTTCCCATCCCCTGTGTCTTTCTGGAGTGGAAACCAGCTGGGAAGGACTGCAGCAGCCTGGATTTTATTAAGTACAGTGTTTGGTAACATCAATGTGGAGTTTGTCCACTGGCAACTGTTACATATATAGAGAGCTTCTCTGTGAATAAAACAGCATATTGTTTTCAGCTCAGGTTTTTCAGAGCATGCGCCTCTTACTGTCTTTCTGTCATCCTATCATGGTAGCTTCACCAGCAATCGCAAACTTACTTGGCCTGTCCATAATACCCTATTTGGTTCAAAGTATTCTTTTGTGATTTTGAATGTTACAACTCTGTAGTTGGTTTTCATACCACCCAGCCCCGTGGTTAGTGGCCTTGCTTGTATGCTGAGGACTTCTAGAGTCCTATCTAGCTTGGAGCTTTCTGACCACTGGGCCTGTGCATTGCAGTTTGGATGTCTACTAGGCATCTGGATACATTCAAACACAATCCCCACTTTCCCCTTTCTTCCCCATAGCAGTAAACGGCAACGCTTTTAGTTGCTCATGCTCAAAGCGTGGTGTCTTCCTTGACTTTCCTCTTCGTCTCCTTACCACGTCCAGTCTGTCAGCAGATTCTGATGGCTGTCTGCTGCAGAATGTGAAGAATCTGACCTTCACTGCTTCTACCGCAGTGGCAAGTTAATAGTTTCTTAAACCTACAGGAGCTAGAGAGAGTCTGCTCTTCCTCTGTGCAAACCTCTGCCCCGGCTTTTCTCTTACTTCTCTTACTTTTCTCTTATTGCCCAGTTACCCCTCCGTCTCTGACTTTTTTTTCTTGGCCCTGACTGCTTCAGTCATGTGACTTTTTGTTATTGCTTAGACATGCCTGGTGGGCTTCTGCCTCAGTCAGCTTTGTAGTTGCTTTTCTCTTTGCCTGGAATGCTTTCCGCCTATATGACCACATAACTTGTGCTTTGCTTCCTTCCACAGTCAAATGACCCCTTGTGGGTGATCACCTTTAATAAATTAATGACACCCCGTGCCCTGTATCCAGCTTTGCTTTTCTCTGTAGTGCTTACTGTCCTCTGAAGAAGTGTGTGTGTAGTATTTGTTTGCTGTCTGTCCCCTCCTCCACTAGACTTCTTACAGGCTGCATGTGTCCTGGTCCTAGCTCAATACACAGTATGAACTCTGTGGAAGGAATTGACCGAGAATCTGCTCTAGACATGGATCTTTATTTGATGATCAGTGTTACAACTATAACACTTAAGTGTTGTGTCCAGGCTCTGGGACTTTCCTCACCTCTGTCCTCACTGGTCATTCTCTAGTTGCTGGCATCTAGAATTGACTAGTTTTAGTGACTCTCTGCTTTTCCCTTTGAATAACATCACTTGACAGAGATAGCAGGGTGAATACATTTGGTCAACCTAGAGAGAATCAGTCACATCCAGTTAAAGTGGTCACACATAGAAAACAGCAAATTGAGTTTTGGATAAGACTTATGCTTTTAGTTGGACCTGTTTTGCATTTTTAGTCTAGAATTTAGAGATTCTAAGTGTTTAGGATTGCTGTGGTGGTTCCATTTTTCCCTTGAAATAATTTGTACCCATGGATTAGAAGTGCATTTTGAATGCTTTTGATTTTTCCTGTATGTGTGAAGTGTAATTGTATTAAGTATAAAATTCACCCCATCATTTCCCTTCATCACATGCTGAGAGCTTATGTGCTGTGGTTGCAGATTATTTTGAATCTTGGAGCTCTGCAAACTAAAAGAAACCCTGTCCAACTTATCTACTTTTGAACATGTTATGTATAGAAGTAGTACGCGTGACCAAGAATTCCTGTATATTAAAGATGGCATGGTGCAAAGAAAGTTATCTTTTATTCTCAGTGTTACACAAAATAAAACTCTGTCTACTTGTTTAATTAAGCACATTTTCACAGCTTTAAAGAGTATTTTTTCTCAATTGCAGAGGTAAAGCTCATTTTTATGTATTTTATAGCCAGATGTGTTTTTATTTGGCTGTAGTGAATGAAGCCTGAGTCTTTTCTTGTTAGTTGGTAATGTTGCTGCCTGTGTTTGTATGTTTGTGGGATTTTTTTTTTTTTTTTTTTTTAAGACAGAGTCTGACTTTGCCACCCTTGGTAGAATGCTGTGGCATCATAGCTCACAGCAATCTCAAACTCCTGGGCTCAAGTGATTCTCTTGCCTCAGCCTCCCAAGCAGCTGAGACTACAGGTGCTCACCTGCCTGGCTATTTTTAGATACAAAGTCTTGCTCTGACTCAGGCTGGACTTGAACTCATGAGCTCAGGCAATCCACCTCCCAGAGTGCTGGGATTATAGGTGTGAGCCACTGTGCCTGGCCTGTAGGGTTTTTTTTTTTTTTTTTTTTTTAATAGCTTTATTGAGATAAAAGTCGTGTATCATATAATTTACCTACTTGAAGTGTCCATTTTAACTGCTGTTAGTGTATTCAGAAGTAATAGCAATCATTACCATAGTCAATTTTAGGACATTTTTGTCAGCCCCCAAAGAAACCTCCAAACCATAGCAGTCACCGCTCCTTTGTCTCTTTCTCTAAGCCCTGGACAACCACTACTCTAATCTGCATTTCTTCACCATGGCTTTGCCATTTCTAGACAGATGTAACCGTGTAATATGTAGTTCTTTGTGACTGGCTCTTTTCATTTAGCATAATATTTTCAAGGTCCACCCATGTTGTAATACATGTCAGTACTTCATTTTTTTAATTGCCGAATGATGCTCTGTTCTATGCATGTACCACATTTTATTGATCCATCTGCTTCCTTTTTATATTTGTGCTTTCCTTTCTTGGTTTACTTTTATAACCATGCTCTGGGAAGGTGAGTTTAGGGATTTTCCCCCTTTCAGATCAGGCATTTGGTTTCTCTTGCCCTTGGCATTTGTGGACACCAGGTTTCTCCCTAGTTGTGTGGCAACAGAAACTTGCACTTGGCCCTGTGACCAGAGGGTCCCAGTGTGTACTGGTGCTCCTGACAGCCTTCTGGAGTTGCCAGTAAACACTGAGATTTTCAGAATATTTGCTTCTATTTTCCTAATTCAGCTTCAAACATCTGTGGAATTACTGTTTTGGGCGATGCTTTGAAGTAGTCTAGTTTATTTCAGAGAACAAAGAGCCTGGCACATTATAGTTTTTGTAATGGTGTTAGTTTTATGGATTCCATATTAGTCAAGCATAATTTTGAATGAACCAACACAGATGCTTAACCCTTTGAAATCTCTGCAACAGACAGATGGCTTGTTTAAAACAGTGGTTCTCAACTGTGGGCAAATTTGCTCCCCAGGGCATATGTGGCAATATTTGGAGATACGTTTTATATTTCTCATTGGGGCATTGGGTAGTGCCATTAGAATTTGCATGGGTAGAAGCCAGGAATGCTGCGAATTATCCTATAATGTGTAGAACAGCGCCCCACAACAAAAAATCATCTGGTTCCAAATGTTAATTGTACCGCAGTTGAGAAGCCCTTGTTTAGAGAGTAGTAAATTTCCCTTAACCCATTGAGTGGAAAAAGACCCAACTGTAAGCATTGTACAAGGTAAAATAGTCTTTATGTAAGTGTCAAAACTTCACCTCTAAAAGGATATGAAAGCAATTGTTTGTATGAATGATTTTTTAAAGAAAGGCAGGATTTTTAGTTTTTATTGGAAACCTGATGGAGCCCCTTATCTTTGGGAATTCCTGATTGAAATAATTAAGAGTATATGTTGTTTCTTAATTTTAATTGGGTTGTTAATTGTAACCTAAAGCTTTTCCCTTCTGTGTACTTTCCCCATCCTCTGCAGTGGTCCTGTGTTTTGTTATTATTATGTATTTGTATTATTATGTCTTTGTAGAAGAAAAAATGTCTTATTTGTCAGAATCCACCAGTCTTTGTTCTCTTAGTTTCTTCAGAGCCTCTCAAGGAGACGAGGAAGTGCTACTCTCAGCATTAAACCCACTTCTGATTAAAAGGTTCACTCCTGCTCTGATGCTCCATACCACAACTGCTGCTCTCTGAATTTGACCCAGACATCCCATTGCAGTTATTTAGCTTTCTTCTATAAGCCATTATGTTTAGAGAATGAGTCTATAGACTCTTAGCAGGATTGATTGAGTTTAAATATTCATTAACCTCAGACATAAAGAATTGTGCAGGAGGATGTGTAGCTGTTTTCCTTGTATGGTTGGATCTGATCAGGTGGAAAATTTTACAACATGGAAAATCTCTCAATCCCACATTAGTTCCACATAAAAAAGTTTTATTTCTGCATGAGTTTATAGATGTGCTGACTTCATACTTCATGGTTACCTTGCAGCTTCATCAGCTCTTCTCTGGCATATTTTGAGGTCTTCTCCCTAGCAGGTTGCAGTTTATGAGAATGCCTTGCAGTGACTACAGGTATTAGAGTGACAGTTCTCTTTCCAGGGCAAACATCTTTACATTTTCTTTGCCAGGCATGTTGATAGGAAAGGGAATGGGAAGAGAAAATTGGTTTTGTGTTGAAAGCCAGTGGCCCAGCTGTAGGGCGCCTCCTTGGGTTTCTGTTGCTGCAGCTGCAGCTGCTTCTCCCAGAGGCGTGCATGGCAGGTGGGTTGCTCCTTAGGTCTTCCACGCTGGACCGTCTCAGTTTGTTCCTGAAGGAGGATGCTAAACACACAATGTAGAAAGGGAAAGGCAGAAGTACTTGAGGTGCTTTGGTTCCTTATTTAGGCTTGTTTGCTTACACTAACAACACTTGATGGGGAAAATATCTTCTACTGATAGGTAAGATGAATGTGCCCCGAGTGCTATTTTCATCTCAGTAGCCTATGACAGCGCCTTGTGTGCTTAGCTCACTGTATTGGATACCTTGGCTTTTAAGCCCTTGTGATTTAAGGCAGGATAGCTTTGTGGTTAAGAACATAGGCTCTGGAGTCACTTCTGTGGTTGGTTGGGTCGTATTGTACCTAGCTGTATAATTTTGATCAACTTGCTCAGCCTTTCGCACTGATAAAATGTAAACAATGATAGTACCTACTGAGTAGGGTGATAGTTAGTTAGGATGATCATATGCCTGGTTTACGTGTTCCCTTTAATAATTATTGTGTCTCTTTTCACTCTTTTATAAATGTCCCAGCTTGGATGATAAATTACTGTTTCCAACCCCTGTGCCTGCTGTCAGGGGCAATTATTTAATTGAACATTCTTTTAAGTGAAGTTCTTTCCACTTGAATGTTCTTCTCTTTCCTTTTGCTGCTTCTAATTCTGTTCATGGTTTGTGAACCAGCTCAAGTACCTCTTTAGTTATTTATTCATGAAATATTTCGTTACCAAATAAAAGTCTCATTATAATGTCCTCTTTATTGGTCCAGTTTATGTGTGACAGGGAGAGAAGGAAGAATAAATAATCTATTACTCATTTTCATGTGCCAGGCAGTGAATTAGGAACTGGTAATACAACAGAGGGCAAAAACAGTTGAGGGTCAGTCCATCATAGAAGTTGTAGCTTGGCGGTGGAGGGAGGAGTTAATCACATGACACAGCTGAATGTGGAATTACAGTTGTGGAAGGTGCTATGGAGGGGATTTTATGTCATCATTTGGATAAGAAAGGCTGTCTCCAGGACATTGCTGTTGAGCAATGACATGATGCCTGGGCCTGGAGAAGAGCATTGCAGACAGAAGGAAGACTATGTGAGGATCTGGTAGGAGGACAGGGAATGTGGCTGTGCGGAGTGTAAGAGAGTGTGAGAGGAAGCTAGGCACAAAGGTGAACGCCTCACAGGTGATGGTGAGAATGTGGTGTTTTAGCAACTAGAAGTGGGAATCCCGAGAAGTATTGTAAAAGTGGGGATTGACATAATGTCATTACCCTTTTGAAAAGCTCATCCTGGCTGCAATGTAGAAAAAGAATTACAGGGGATCAGAGGAGTGAATTTGAAGAGACTGATCAAAAGTTGATTGAAGTGACCCAGGAAAACTGTGTATGAGTGGCTGAAACTGAGACTGTGATGTTGGAGGTGTTAGGAAGTAGACAGGTTTGAGAGAAATTTATAAGGTAACAATGATGAGATTTGTTGGTGATAAGCTATTATGATTACAGAGAGGAGGCACTAGGAATACCAGCTTGTGTGAAAGAATGAGCCGGGGACTGGTATGGAGAAGCCATCAGGAAACGGGCTGATCTGGGGCAGAGTGTGCCTTTGGTTTGGGTATGTTGAGGCACCTTTAAGACATCCAAGAGGTGACCTTGAGTGGGCAGTTTCCACATGCAGCTAGGCAGTAGGAAAGTGTGGTAGACAAGTAAATTTGGGGATCCCTTGTGTGTACAGTGGTACCTATAAGAAATGACGGACAGCTCAATTCATATTGCCAAGGAGTGGAAGCAGCCTAAGTGCCCATCAACCCATGACTGGATCAACAAATGGTGGTGTATGTATACGATGGAATATTAGGCAGCCATTAAGAATGATGGAAACTTAACATCTTTTACATTTACCTGGATGGAGTTGAAATACATTCTTCTTAGTAAAGTATCACAAGAATGGAAAGATAAATATCCAGTGTACTACATACTAATACGAAATCAATTTATAAACATTTACATCTTCCTAAGAACAATAAAACACTATTATAGTCCAGTTTGGAGGTAGAGGGAAGTGGGGATGGGGGAAGGACGTATGGCAGAAGAAGGGAGGTCACACGGCCTAATCTCACCTAATGTGTACATTGTGAGGGCGTATAACACACCTGGGCGAGGGGCTCTTCTACAAATAGAACTTTACCCTGGAAGTGAGAACAATGTAACTTAAGTATTGTATCCTCATATTAACTTAAATAAAGTTAACAAGAAAAGAGAAATGGTGGTGCCTGTGGCTCAAAGGGGTAGGGTGCCAGTCCCATATGCCAGAGGTGGTGGGTTCAAACCCAGTCCCGGCCAAAGGCCACAAATAAATAAATAAAATAAAATAACATTATTTAAAAAAAAAAAAAAAAAGAAAAAAAAAGAGAAATGATGAACAAATAGGAGATTGACCGAGTGGAAAGCAGAGGTTGAGAAAAGTGGGCCCCAGATGGTGCACTGACCATGGTGGAGGAGCAGTTGAACGGCCCAGGAGAGTACTATTCTGGGGAGGGAAAGGAGAAGAGACTTTCCCTGAAGAAAGATAAGTGGTCAGCCCTGTCTGCTCCTGCTCAATGGTGGATTTTTTTTTTTTTTAGATAGAGCCTCAAGCTGTCACCCTGGGTAGAGTGCTATGGCATCACAGCTCACAGCAACCTCCAACTCCTGGGCTCAAGCGATTCTCCTGCCTCCGCCTCCCAAGTAGCTGGGACCACAGGCGCCCACCACAACACCCAGCTGTTTTTTGGTTGCAGCCGTCATTGTTGTTTGGCAGGCCCAGGCTGGATTCGAACTGCCAGCTCAGGTTTATATGGCTGGCACCTTAGCTGCTTGAGCCACAGGTGCCCAGCCTTAATGGTGGATTTGCTGCAAAGTGGAAATGGCTTTAGTGAGTTGTTTCAGGACTGTGGTATGACAGACATAGTCCTGGTCTTCTTGAATCTTGCAGTTAGTGAAATGATCCAACTTAACAATAGTGGGATTGATAAGAGCCACTGTATAGGCAGGGTGGGATAAAATGAGAGACCAGACTCCAGGTACGTCTGGGAGGTGTCCTGGTGGTAGAAAGCAGAAATGGGGAGATCCTCAAGGTAAACAGAAGGTGGGTGGATGAGGGATGGGGAAGTGTTCCAGCAGGTGGGTTCCAGGCACTGAGGAACTGGTTTTGAGGCTGTAGGAGTACATAGGAAGGGGCTGCAAAAGGAGAGGTGAGGTCTGAGAGGTGAATGGGCAGCCAGGACATGAAAGTCTGTGCAATTTTTAAAAAGGAGCGATGGGCATTAAATTGTATACTTTATTTATTTATTTATTTATTTGAACAATAATTTAAAGTTTATTCCAGCTATAAATGCAGGTTATTCTGACTTTAAGGTAGCATCACATGGCATACTTCTGAGTCCATTCCCGAGATATTCTGTTGTACTTATCTCTGTCTGTTTTATAGATCTGTGCAATCTCTGGCACTAGGGGGTCATCTGGGTTTGGATCACATAACAGTGAACAAATGGATAAAAGAACTTTACAAATAGTTAAAGCAGGAGACCACTGTGATCTTAGAATATCGAGACAAATGCTGCCATTACTGTTAATATTTGGATGATAAATTCTTGTTGTAAATGCAACCTTAGGTGGTTTGAAGGGGTAGTCTGTAGGAAAATGAATTGTCAAAAAGAATACACCACCTTGATATGGGCTGTCATTTGGTCCCATAATTGTGGCTTGCCAATGAAACATATCATCCCCAACTGGACCTGCAGAACATTGTGCTGGAGGGTCACGGGCCAAATCACTAAGTTCCTTATTAATCCGTTTCAGCGCCATAGTCTGTGCTTTTCGTCTGGCTCCTCACTATCCCGGTGTGTGCTCAAAGGTCCGGCCAAAACTCTTGATTATCCGGGTGACGGGGAAGGATTGTCTTGTCTCACACTGGCTCTGCCAGACACAGGCGCTTGGTGTTGAGACGAATCTCGCGAGAACCTCGTGGCTGGCTACTAAATTGTATACTTTAAATGGTGATTTGTATGGTGTGTGAATTATACCTCAATAAAGTTACTTAAAAGAGTAGGTGTGTCAAATACACGTATGCTGGCTGCAATGGAGGACAGATTAGAAGGAAGGCATAAACAAACTTTTGTAACCACAAAGACCTATTAGAAAGCAATTGTGTTAATCTGTGTGAGTGGTGATGATGGCTTGAAGCAGACAGGTTAAGATTCAGTTGGAGCAAAGGACAAATTCCAGATATTCAAGATGTATTTGGTAGACTGTAAGAGCCGAGGAAAATGCCTGGCATGGGTTTGGACATTTGGAAAAATACAGATTACTTGCTATGGTTGAGTGAGGAAGAATTAATTGGACCTGACTCACTGCATTTGATTGTGAGTCAAGTGTCCTACAAAGAGTCTGGCTTGAGCAACTGAGATGCTTAGAACTCAGAGATGGAGAACTCAGGAGGGAGGGCTAAGTTTTTAGGGATGAGTTGTACATGATCCAAAAGGAGATAATTTTGCATTTTTGCTTTATTTGTAGTTAGTGCTACATGATTTATTTTTTATTTTAGATTCACATAGGGCGCGCATGATTAGGTTACGTTGTTTACATTTAGGTGTGCCCTATACTCCTACATTGTGTTGGAGAATTGGGGGAGGGGCGAGAGAGAAAAAGAAAGGAAAACTAGTAGATGAACAACTACATACCCACACAGGAGAAAAACATTGATGGGGCCCAACAGTTTCACTCTGTCATTCTCAGTAAAATGTCATGGTGTCTTAGCTCACAGCAGCCTCAAACTCTTGGGCTCAAGCGATCTCTTGCCTCAGCTTCTGGAGTAGCTAGAACTACAGGCGCCTGGGACAACACCCAGCTAGCTGATTTTTAGAGATGAGATCTTGTTCTTGTTTAGGCTGGTCTCAGAATTCCTGAGCTCAAGCAGTTCACCTGCCTCAGCCTCCCAGAATGGTAGGATGATTATAGGTGTGGGCCACTGTGCCTGGCCTCATCTACCAGTTTCATATTAATATTCAGTACCTTGGATTCTTGCTTTTCCATTCTTGTGATACTTAGGAGGATATTCTCCAAATCCTCCCAGGTAAATACAAGAGATAATAAAGTTTCTGTCTTTAGGGCTGAACAGTATTCCATGGTGTACGTATGTCCATCCATGGGTCGATGGGCACTTGGGTTGTTTCCACACCTTTGCCATTGTGAATTGAGCTGGTGTAAACATTCGAGTGCAAATGTCCTCATGGTAAAGTGATTTTTTTTCTTCTGGGTAGATACTTGGTAATGGGCTGCAGAATCAAATGGAAAGCCCACTTTTAACTCTTTGAGGACGTGCTGTGTTTCTTAATCGTGCAGGTGGATAAAGTTTACACTCCCTCCACCCCAGCCAGAGAGGTAAGTTTCTTGAGGGTAGGGATGCTTTGGCTACCTATGTTGCAAAACACAGCACTCTGTTGGCTACGTTCTACCCTCGGAGACAGTAAGTCATGACTGAAATAAACACACCTTCTTCATAGTTTGTATTTGTAAAGCACTTTGTGATCTGGTATACTTAACCTGCCAGCAGCACTGTGAAGTAGCGAGGTAGACAGAGTTGTGCAAGACAGCCTGTGGCTTCTCTGTCCTGTATTCCTTGCTCTGTCCTGAAGATGACCTCTGAGGACAGCTTCAGTAGTGACAGGAAGTGGTGTTTTCTTAGATGTGGTCTGGATGCTGGGCATGACGGAAATGTTGGTGGTTCATCTGACTCGGTTCTGAGAGTGGAGAGAGGTGTGTGTGGGTGGGTAAGGGCTTCATTCTGAGAGGTGAAGGGATGTGTGCAGAGGTTGAAGTGACCCGAGGTAAAGAAGGCGCTCCTGTGTCACTGACCCTGCTGTGAAAGCCTGGATCTTGGGTAGAACTGTGTTTACATTTTACCAGTTAAAGTAAAATGATGAAGGACTATCTTATAATCAGAAAAATAGGGAGAAGTATGTAATTTTTATAAAAGTACTTTCTTATGGGTATTGGTTTTGGAAGTGTATAATTAGCAAGTCCGTTTTGAATATCCTCTCTACTCAAGCATGAGTGATAAATGTTTTTTTATTTTAAAATTTTCATCAAAAAATTATTTGTGTTCACTTCCTTGGTGATCTCACTCAGCCTCATACCTTTAAAAACCTAATTAAAAACTGAATTTCTGTCTCTAGCCTGGACCTCTGCCTACTTAGAATCTTCTTGTGGTTTTTATAGTTTTCTTAAACTTGACATATTCTTACCTCAGCTCCTGGTCTCCCCTCCAAAACTGCATGCTGCCATCCAGCTGCCCAGCCAGAGTCCTTGGAGTTGTTCTTGACTTTCTCTCCGGCCTCACCTTGCAGTTTGTTAGCACCTCTTATTTGACTCTGAACTTAAAAATACTCAGAAAATTTGCTTCTCCCCTTCTCTGCTACCACCACCCATGTCCATCCAGCTGCCTTGGCCTCTCAAAGTGCTGGGATTACAGGTGTGAACCTTTGCGCCCAACCAAATGTCACATTATTGGTGTATGTTGATCGCTACATATGGAGGCTTAGAAAATTTTTTATTAATATGTTAAATGAGAGGAAAAAAATATATGTCCTCACTGAGCTATACTTTAGAGCCCAATGTAAATGATAATTGGATTGACTTTTGCCTTATCAGTGGTCTTTAGTGTTCTGAAAGTTGGCTATATAAATGTGTAGTATTAATATATGTATTAATATACAAATATTATAATATTTTGTTAATATGTAAATGATATAATCATATTGTTAATGTATTAATGAATATACTTAATATACAGACCTTATAATATATATAGAGAGCCAACTGTCAGATAATAAGAACATTTATTTTTATATATAATTAAGCACACTGGATTTCATTTTGTAGACATATTCTGTATTGTTTTTGAATTTTTCTTTCTTGCTCACTCTTGGCAGAGACAATTATTTTTTTAGTAAATAGAAACTGCACGCGTAGTTAGTAGTGTTAAACATATAATTTGGATTTACCGTATATTATACTCGAGTATAAGCCGAGTTTTTTCCGGCACAAAAAACCAGAACTTGGCACAAATTTTGTGCCGGGAAAAACTTGGCTTATACTCGAGTATATACGGTATTAGTTTTTTATCTTTGAGTGCTGAAATAAAGTTTTTAATGCAGTTTTCTGGAGCAGTTGCCTTGTTAACCCTAGGGAGAATGATTTTTTTCCTTAAACTTACTGGAAATGTTTCTGTTAGAAACTACAACTGAGAAGAGGAGCTTTTCAGCCTACTCTTCTTTTGGGACTCCCAGCAGACGTTGATAAGTTTTCAGTGTCAAAGAGGAAATGTTTTAACAACTGTGTTAGCTGATCATTGTCTTTCTTTCCTGATTGGCTTGTTCATGCTCTAAACTTAAGACTGGTGGAGAAAGTAATAATGTCTCTTGTGTATTTTTAATTGCTGGCACTAGTGCCTACAAAGACTTGGGAATTTATTATTATTTGTTTAGCAGATGATTCATTTAGGGAAAACTTTTGTGAGCACTAGAATAAGTTTTCCTTTTCTTTCTGTACGTTTAGACAGTTAATGTTCTATCCTATGAAGAGGGGAATTGTCTGGGTTGCGCTGGTGCCTTTAGACTGAGACTTGCTTATAGAGGGTCAGCAGCTTTGCTCTGTCAGAGTCGGTCTCTCAAAGGTTGCAGTTAACGTTGTTTATTTTTCTGAAAGTCTAAGGATATTTAACGTGCTTACAGAGAAGTCTTTTCTTCCACATTTGTCCTAAGAGCTTTGGAGAGAATATATATGATAATTTTTATGGTTTTAGCATGACCACAGAGAATTTTCTCAGCATCTCAGGCCTGTAACTGCAAACTGATTTGTTTGTTGTCTCCACTTCAGAGGACCAGTTTTCAGTTTGTTTGCATGTGCTGTTTCCTGTCTGGGCCTGGTCGCATGAGAAGCAGATCGTTCTTAGAATCATCACTTGCCTCCTTTTGTTGCATTTGAGCATCAAGGGCAAGGACCATGAGGTTTTTTTTTTTTTTTTTTTTTCACTCATTGTATTTTTATTTCTGAATACCTGGCAGTTTTTAGTAAAGATTATTAAACAAGTGAGATGAGATGTTGGGGAAGATGATAAAAAAACACAAAAGGTAAGTGATTGATTATTAGGTCTGTTGCAAAACTGACTTGTGAAGAAGTATTTTTCCCCTTGCTATAAAATTTTTAGAACTCTCTTGGGCTGGAGTTTGGGATTCACTCTTCTCATTGAAAACTCTTAAAAAACCCCCAGATTTTTCTTGTTGGGTTTTGTTTTAAGGAGGAGTTTATTAAGGAAGCGATTTATAGTGGAAATTTGGAAGAATATAATAAATTCTACCTAATCTCTAAAGACAGAAGTTTGTTTCTGGGAGCTGCTATGTTCTGTTAAGGCAGAGATGATATATCTTTAGAGAAACTTTTTCTTGGAACGTAACTAGAGTGGTAGACTGAGAAGATATGTCAAACTCAATTGAAGGTGAAAGAGGCTTGCTTTGAGGCTCTCACTTTCATTTGAGTCAAATCTTTTATTTATTCTTGAAAGGAGCACTGGGAATTTATAGAGTAGTTAGGAAGAGTCTTTAGAATATGGTGCTTTGTGCTATAGTGTATCTTGAGACGCTTCACAGGTGTACAAGTTATTACAATTTTGGGTTGTGGAAATGATTTTTACTACAGGTTCTTTCCCCTCTAATATTGAGTTTCAAAGTTCTTTTTGTATAATATCCATTGTACGTTGTCCACTAGGGTATGTTTTACTTTGTCCTCAAAAAGGAAAAAACAGTTGGTGTATTGGAAATACAGTTCACTCGTATGTAGTCAAACAGTTTTCATTCCTGGGTGGTAGAAAACCCCAAACCATTTGCTAACTGGGGCCTAGCTATATATATAGTATATATATAGATACATACATAGTAACAGTATATATTTAAATTTTATATCACTTTGTCTTAATTTTCTTCCTAGGGCCGGTGAGAAGTTTTTAGCTATAAAGCATGGCTGTTTGTTTAAAGCAAGACGTTTGTTTGACAGAACATTATTTTATGAAGGACATAATGAGAAAATGTTAAAGTAAAACCAATTTTTTTGTGTCCTTTTTCTCTCCTAGCATTTTTGAAACGTTGGGGTTGTTGGAGTGGTTGGATTTTCCCTGGAATTGAGTGAGAAATTCAGAAGACTGAAGCCCAGGCTTACTGTCTACCTTTCACGGAGGCCTAGCCGTGAGAGGACAGAAGAAGGCACGTGGCGAATCATGACAGCTGACAAAGACAAAGACAAAGACAAAGAGAGGGACCGGGACCGAGATCGGGACCGGGAGAGAGACAAAAGAGACAAGGCAAGAGAGAGTGAGAACTCCAGGCCCCGGCGGAGCTGTACCTTGGAAGGTGGAGCCAAGAATTACGCTGAGAGTGATCACAGTGACGACGAGGACAATGACAACAACAGCGCCACCACCGAGGAGTCCACCAAGAAGAACAAAAAGAAGCCACCGAAGAAAAAGTCTCGTTATGAGAGGACAGACACCGGTGAGATAACGTCCTACATCACTGAGGATGATGTGGTCTACAGGCCCGGAGGTGAGTGGCGCTGCATCTGTGTTTCAGCCCAGTCTGTGCTGGGGGACAGTCTTAGCACCAGGGGGAAATGCGCATGCTTTTCACATGTTAAGGAGATAGTGGTTTTCAGTAGGACTTTTTTTTCAGACGTACTTTTGGTCAGATGTGTATACCAATTTGTTGCTTGTGTCTGCCTGAACTTGGTCTTCTGTCCTGGTTTGTGCACTTCTGAGTTCTTTCTTTGTTTTCCCACGCTGCTTGTTCTCTCACTTAACCATCTGCTTAGGATTTTTCATCCAGTCCTTTTTAATCTTCAACCACAAATTAGTCTGTGGTGACTCTGCAGAGTGGAATATGTGGTGGAGACAATAAGCGTTAAAGCTTCTCAGAAATAGGAAATTTTACATTGGGATGGGATTGAGTGATATTTTTGATGGCCTCAAACCAAGGTTTATTGCCCCCATTAACCTTTTTTCCCCAAAGTTCAGGCCCTCAGATCATTGATAATAGTAAAAGCCATCTAACCTGTTTGGTTTTCCAGAAAATACATTATGGTCATTCACTGTATTGTGGCTTATAGTTTTGCTTAGAGAGAAATAGAACCGAGTTTTATTTAATTAGTTAATTAATTAATTTATTGAAACAGGGTCTCACTCTGTCACCCTCAGTAGTATGCTATGACGTTCTAGCTCACAGCAACCTCAAACTCTTGGGCTCAAGTGATCCTCTTGTCTCGGCCTCCTGAGTTGCTGGGACCATAGACACCCACAATAACACCTGGCTATTTTTAGAGGTGGGGTCTTGCTTTTGATCAGTCTGGTCTCAAACTACTGAGCTCAAGCAGTCTACATGACTTGGTCTCCCAGAGTGTGAGGATTACAGGTGTGAGCCACTGTGGCAGCCTCAGACTCAGCTTTTGCACAGGGAAAGAAGCGTGTCAGAACTTGTCAGAAACCGGCAAATCCTAACTTTCTCATTCAATGTATTATGTGTATCAAGATACTTTTCTTATAAAAGCTAGTAGTAAAACTAGCTAAGAGTGACATGATTTACATGTGAAATGTAATTAACAGATTACAGTCACTCAGTTTGGTGTTTTTCCAATAAAGAGATGGAAGTACTTCACTATAACTATCCTAACTTCACATGAAGTGTCTGATTCCCCCCCCCCCATATAGAAATTAGTGTTAAATTTCAGAAGATACCAGTATTAGAAATTAACACAGACTTGTATTCACACCTACAGTTTCTTGGTTGAAGATTAACTGAGAAGATACTTTTAAATAAAATAAAATTTATGAATCTGAAACTAATCAGAGCTGAGGTTCCAGAGGATTCACAGCTTTGTTGCAGCAGGGTCGTCATGTGTCTGTCTCCGTGCCCAGGTGTCCATCCAGCTTTGATTCCTACTTAGACGGCAGGCAGGAAGAATTTCTTAGTGTCTGAAGAATGTCTCATGGAGTTACCAGAAAATTGCTCATTTAGGGCCTATTCGTTCTAAATCACGAGAAAGGAATAGGATGTGTTGATTCCTTTAGATACAGAGTAGCACATTATGATAAATACAAGGAAAGATCTACTTGTTATTATTAATATTTTCTCTTGATACGTAACAATTTAATGTAGTAGTGGGATTGTTTGATTGTGGTCAGAAGGCCCATGGTCTGTGTGCTTCTGCATAACAGTTTTTCTCAACGTTCATAATACGGAACATTACTCCTCTGTCAGTGGGGACATTTTACCAGCGTTTTAGTATTCACATACATATAGGAAATACTGATCATACTGCCTACCGTCCTCATGAGAGCGTCACAGTTAGTGACTCCCAAAAGTCGTGCAGTTAGGGAAACCTCTGACAGGGAAAACACTACTTTTCCCATTTATGGGACTGTGACACCCTGTTTATGCTGAATATCTCTCTAAGGAAAACAAGTTTTGAGAAAACTGATTTGAGCAGTGACATTCAAGTTGCACCTTGGACAAGATGACAAGATTCTCTCTGATTTTCTGAAGAACAGGTGGAGGGAACCTGCAAAGGGCTTATTTATAAAATCGTTCTTAATTGCTTTGGGAAGAACTGTGTATTCATGAAGGCAGCCATTAATTTAATAAATCTGAGAACCTTTGTGAAATGTGAAAAAGGAAGTCAACTATGTTATAAGAGTGTGTGTGAAATGTGAAAAGGTTATGTTCTTTCTGAAAGTCAAATGTTAGAAAGGCCCCATAAAGGCCAAAAATGCTCGGGAAGGTGCCTGTGGCCCAGCTCGGTCCACGGAATAGCTGACGCTTTGATAATGATACTTGTCTCTGACATTCTCAGTGCTTTCTTCTTCTACTTTTTTTTTTTTTTTTTTTTTTTTTTTTTTTGTGGTGCATTTGAAGCTAAATAACTTGGTTGCTTTGTCCAAATAACTTCTTTCTAAATGGGGGTTTGCAAAGTATTGCCTGTTTTTTAGGTTTCCTTAGAAGGAAGAATCAAAAGTACGGTACTGTGTTAGATTTCCAGTTGAAAGTTGATTTTTTTTCTTTCTTTTGTTTTCCTTCCTGTTTTTTTTTTTTTTTCCCTTGATTTATACTACTACAGTAACATCCTTTGTTGGTGATGAATAACCATTATTTTCACTCAGTTGGCAGGCATTTTATATACTTAGTTATATCTTAAAAGCTTAGTTAGAACCTCTAAGGAATGTTATAAGGGATGTCTTCAACAAACTGCTAGTTTTTTGTTTTTTTTTTTTTGTTTGTTTGTTTTATTTTTTAGACAGAGTCTCACTTTATCACCCTGGGTAGAATGCCATGGTGTCGTAGCTCACAACAACCTCCAACTCTTGGGCTTAAGCGATTCTCTTGCTTCAGTCTTCCGAGTTACTGGGACTACAGGTGCCTGCCACAGTGCCCAGCTATTTTTAGAGATGGGGTCTCGCCCTTGCTCAGGCTGGTCTCCAACCTTCGAGCTCAGGCAATCCGCCTGCCTCTGCCTCCCAGAGTGCTAGGATTACAGGCGTGAGCCACCGGGATTGCTAGTTTTTGAATGGTAAATCTTTAACACATATTTGTTTCTATAGAATATAAAGTACAGATTAATAGTTGCTAAATTTGTGTTCTTGCTTTTCTACTTCTCTGAACTGCTTTTAATGTTCAGATTAAGTTTGAATTATAGACAGCTCACAAAATGTAGCAGTGATACTTAGAGACTAAAAATGGGCTGTTACATAATTAAACTGTTTTGTACTAAGGGGACAGGTCTATATTCAGATTAGTTGGTTTGATCAACACGAGCTTTTTACTGAGAAATGGAGTATTATTTACAATTTGTCTCCAAGGTTTATTTAATCTCATGCATTGTCACAACCAGGTCCTTTTGGCTTTTGCTGATCTCTGGAGTTATCTTTAGGAGCTCAGCATAATGGACTTTGTTATTTATATGTTACCTCCTACCCCGGGGCCTTTGCAGCTGCTGTTCTCACCTAGGGATCAACCTTTTCCTTCCACACACATAATTCTCACCCTTTTTATTAGCTTTCCCATTCCAATATCATTGTCTTTCCTCTCTTGGATTAGCCATATTTTCTTAGTAGATATGAGAAGGGGAGGAGGGAGGAGACTTGGTAAGCTCCCACCCGCAGGGCACAATGTGGGGGTATATGACATACTTCCTGGGTGAAGGGCTCAACTACAACTTGGATTTTACCTAAAAACACAAATAATGTAACCTAATCATATGTACCCTTATAGTAATGTGGAGAAAAAAACCCAAATGCATTTCATACTGTTTTATGATAAGGATATTATTATCATCCATGTGGAAATAGTCTCTACCTTGGCCAAATAAATTGTTTTAAAGTTTAAAAAAAAAAGAAGGTACAGTTATTGCATTTTTGGTTTCCTTCTAGCACTTACATTAGTAATAATTTTCTGTTTTCATTATTTTAGGATTAATATCTATTTCCCTCTTCCAAAAAAGACAGCAACTTTGGTTTTTTTATTTTTGTTTTTGCCTATCATTGAATTTCTGGCAACTATGCCAATAGTGTATGCATGGTATATTTTCAGACATTTCTGAAACATTTCAAGAAATTTATTGACTGATTAATGATATTAAAGCGAGAATAATGCTTTTGGAAATCTATCTTGAATCATTTATTTTTCAATGAATAATTTAACAGACTCATTAAAAATAAAAAACAAAACAAAAACCTGTGGGATTCTGTTGTTTGGTACTCATGTGTCTAATCTGACTGCTTTGTTGTCTGTCAACAGTCACTCTACTTTTTTTTTTTTTTTTACTATTAAATCATAGCTGTGTACATTAGTGCAATCGCCTGTCCCCATTCTAAGATGCACCACAGTCACTCTACTTTTGAGATGACTCTGGTGGTAACCGATTGATTTATTACACAGCTGTGTGCAGCTAGATTTCCCTGATGGGCTGGTTTGGCACAGGGTATTGGTTTCTAGAGTTTGCTGTAGATAGCATATTGTCTTTCTACTATTTTCAATTATTAGGCACTACAAAGTTTGATTCTTTTTTTTCTGATCTAGGTAGAAATAGTAAAAAAAAATTAAGGTTATACTAATGAGAGTTTAAAAAAAATTTTGCATGTTAATAATATTTCTTTGAACAAGGAAATATGTTCTTTTGAAAGTGGATATTAACCTGGTTCTCCATTTCTTGTATTCTGTTATATTTTTTGTTTGGCTTTCTCATATATCCTATGTGTAGTCCTAGAATAACAGAAATCTTCATCACGTGCATGATATATAGTAATACATTGTTTTCTTTTCTTACAGTATCTGCACTTTTTTTTTTTTTTTTTTGGTGACAGGGTCTCAACTCTATTGTCCTCGGTAGAGTGCTGTGGCGTCACAGCTCACAGCAACCTTAAACTCTTGGGCTTACATGATTCTCTTGTCTCAACCTCCCGAGTAGCTGGGACTACAGATGCCTGACACAGTGCCCGGCTATTTTTTTGTTATTATTATCATTGTTTAGCTGGCCCAGGCTGGGTGTGAACCCACCAGCCCCCATGCTTGTGGCCAGCGCCCTAACCACGGAGCTACGGGTGCTGAGCTGTATCTGTACATTTTTCATCACCAAAAAAATGTATACACATTATAAGAGGTATTATCTGTGTATTATGTGTATTTATTTTGAGCACTCTTTATAATTGCAGAAGTCAAACATGACTTGTATCCATCTTTTGTTATCAGTATGTATTAAATATTACAAGATGAGGGTGAGAGGATGAGCATCCCAGCACAATTGTCACTTACTTAATGCAGTCTAGAATTTAGGCAGATAAAAAAATGTTTTTAAAGGGAAATGAAAAATATGATTTCATGGCTTGAGATTTTGATATGGAATACAATGTGTGCAATTCCTGAGGAACCGAGGCTGCTGCAGAATTAAATTGTGAACATATGTTTGGGAATGATTTGTATCCTGTTGATTGATTGATTGAGACAGAGTTTCACTCTGTTGCCATGGTGTCATAGCTCATAGCAACCTCAAACTCTTAGGCTTGAGTGATTCTTTTGCCTCAGCCTCCCAAGGAGTTGAGATTACAGGCTCCTGCCATCACACCCAGCTAGTTTCTCTATTTTTAGTAGAGACCGGGTCTTGCTTGGGCTAGTCTTGAACTCCTGAGCTCAAGCAATCCACCTGCCTTTGCCTCCCAGAATACTAGGATTATGTATGCTGTTGTGCTGCTTCTTTTAAAGCACCTGATCATAAAGGAAACTGTGAACTTGGTATAAAGAGAAGTCATGAGTGGGTAGGGGGGTTAAAACCATAGATAATAACTAACCACAGTTTTAGAAGCACTTGCTATTTTCCAGTGGTGGGTTTGCTTTGTGCAAGTTGTTTCTAGCCCTTAGAAAAGACATACATAACAGAGGCTCAACTGTGGTCACACAACATTGTTATTTTTTTGTTGTTTTCTGAGACAGAATTTCACTTTTTAGTGAAACTAAAAAGTGTGCTCAGCTCAAAGGTTGAGCCCAACCTCAAACTCTTGGGCTCGAGTGATCTCTGGCCTCAGCCTCCAAAGTAGCTAGGACTACATGTGCCCGCCACAGTACCCAGCTATTTTTAGAGATGGGATCTTGTTCTTGCTCAGGCTGGTGATACGGACTTATGAGAATTGGTTAAAGCTAAAAATGAATAGACATTTGATAAAATACTGAAGATAATACAAAAAAACCATTTCTTAGAAGATGCAAATTATGTAATTACCTTGAGTTCCTTCCCACCCCCTTACTCCTAAAATTATTTATATTTTACCTACTTTCAAAAATTGTTTATCTAGCCAGGCATAGTGGTCATAGTCCCAGCTACTTAGGAGGCTGAGATGGGAGGATTTCTTGAGCCCAGGAGTTTGAGACACCCTGTGGGCAACATAGCAAGACTATGTCTCTTTAAGAAAAACAATATCTCTCACTTGTTGGTTATATATAAAAAGAATGATTTTTAAAAGGTAAATGCGTAAGAAGTTTAAAGTGAATGGGGAGAGGTAAATTGTTCAGGTATTCTGAACAACATTAGGCTAATTGTGAGTACTGGGTTTGAATCCTTATTTACCCGATTGGAAGGGAAGTACAGTTTCTATGATCTAATAAAAGGGAACATACTATATTGTTTTTTGAATGGCAAAGTGGAGCATATTGATAATGTAACACAAAAGGTAATTTGTTGGTGGAATAACTCATATAATGAGTGGGAAGCTGGAGAAAAGTCTTCAAAGCCTGCTTGGACCAAGGGCAGCTCTGATTATTGGTTGGTGATTGTTCTACTCAGGTGGTACCAGCTGATAGCAGGGTGTCCGTCAGTCTTTTCCTGCCCTTGCTGTCACTGAGCTCAAGAGTCACAACCCAAGAAGAGTAGATTTAGTTGGTCTAGCTTAATTGTATGTGCATGTCTATGTTAAAAAAGACAGAAATCTGTATTTATTGCTGCTCCCAAACCTGCACATGTTGGAGCTAAGGTAACGGTGCACAATGAAATTGGGTAACAGTTTGGTAGGTAAAATAGATGAGGGGTGACCAGACACATGTTCATTGTACTCCCTTTATCAGAAGACTCCTCTGTAGCACTAAAGTCAGTGAGAACTTGTTATTAGAGACTGATATTTACAAGTACTTTGTTTTGTTGTTTGTGTTACAGGCAAGTAGAGGAATGATATCATGGAATGTACAATTTATGCTGGTTTATTTTATTTTATTTTACTTTATTTTTATTATTTTTTTTTAATAGTTTCTGGCAGGGGCTGGGTTTGAACCCGCGGCCTCTGGCATTTAGGGCCAGCGCCCTACTCCTTTGAGCCACAGGTGCCGCCCTATTTTATTTTATTTTATTTTATTTTATTTTATTTTATTTTATTTTATTTTATTTTATTTTATTTTATTTTATTTTATTTTAGACAGAGTCTCACTATGTTGCCCTTGGTAGAGTGCCCTGGCATCACAGGTCACAGTAACCTCTAACTCTTGGGCTTAAATGATTCTCTTGCCTCGGCCTCCCAGGTAGTTGGGACTGCACATGCCCCACCACAACACCTGGCTATGTCTGCAGTTGTTGCAGTTGTCATTGTTGTTTAGCAGGCCCGGGCCAGGTTCAAACTCATCTGCCTTGGTGTATGTGGGTGGCGCCCTAACCACTGAACTGTGGGCGCCGAGCCCTTATGCTGGTTTTTATACAACTTTTCCTAGGTAAGACAAGTATAAATAGAGGGAGTAGAATTATAATATAATTATTACTTATGGTATAATGTTGGATTATATTTTATCAGGAAAGGAAAAAAATAGGTGAGAATTTAAACTTTGGATTTGCTTTTTGCACAGTCAAGCACCCTTTCATTTCTATTAAAAATGAAATAAAAAATGAGGACCCACATTTTAGGAGTCCTCCCCAGAGAGGTGCACTGTAACCTGTGCCCTGACTGCTGTGCTGCCTGCTGTACTTACTGGCATCTTCACTAAACCCCACTTTGATCTGTACTGTTTTGGTGCCTTCAGGCTGGCATCTGTTGTTTTCATGTATTTTAAATATACCCTATGGAAGCCTTTAGCCAGTCTTGGGTACCTGCTGGGTGTCTTACTTCTTGAGGTATAATTACTAGGATTTTTAACAGAATAGCCATCTGATTTCAGGGTTGCATAGGTTTTGAGTAGTCTGCCTTTTTACCCTGTATTATTTTTAGTAACCATTTTTTGCAGAATGTTTTGCAGAGGTTTTTCCTTCCCAGGTTGTCCCAATATATAACACACATTATCTGGTCTCACAGCAGAAATGTCTGCATAAGAAACAATGAGACACAGTGTATTCCAGAAAGCAGCAGAAATGTTTTGTATGTGGCCTTGTAAAGATGGGCAAGAACACATTAAGTGCTTATTCTTTGAAGCTATTTTATGAATTAATAATCGCATTCAGGAGTGTACTTTCTGGGAATCCCTCGTCTTGATTTCGTAGATCCCACTTTCACCTCTTAGTTCTCCCAACTCTCTGCAGGCATCCTGGACTCCCCACAGTTTTATCCTTCAACCTTTAAATGCTTTTGTTTTCATTTCTGTTGTGTGTCTCCCCCCGCCCCCTACTGATTTGCTGCTATAAGACTGGGATCTTTTTCTTTTTAGTTCTTAGATGTATTCCAGGTACCTTCAGAAGTGTCTAGCACATTCTAGGCATTTATTAGTGTAAGCAGAGTTAGCGACTAGAGTGCTTAGCTGTTGGTGTTTTAGGTGCCTCTCTGGAAAGCATTGTCTTAGCTGCGCTTCCTTTAGGAGTCAGGCATTAAACACAAGCACAGAGCCTTTCATGGAAGGACCTTTTGGGACAGGCCTTCAGGACTGATATTAATATGCAGAAATGACTATCTAGGAAGTTTACTTTGGTTTAAAAAAATTGGTATTGTTTGTTAATGTTAAAAACAAAGAACATTGCTCTACTTAAAGTTCCGCTTATAAATATTACCCCATTTATAAGTTAAACAAATTTTAACAGTCATTTTTAAGGGATTTTGAATTATGGATTGGTCTTGTTTATAAACTAGTTGGTATCTTCAATGTTAAAGCTTGCCATTTAGTTCCTATTTTTAAGAAGTCTATTAAGGCGGTGCCTGTTGCTCAGTGGGCAGGGCACTGGCCACATACATGAGGCTGGTGGGTTTGAACTGGCCTGTGCCAGCTAAACAACAATGACAACTACGACAACAACAACAACAACAACAACAACAACAATAGCTGGGTGTTGTGGTGGGCACTGGTAGTCCCAGCTACTTGAGAGGCTGAGGCAGGAGAATCACTTAAGCCCAATTTGAGGCTGCTGTGAGCTGTGATGCCACGGCACTCTACCCTGGGTGACAACTTGAGACTCTGTTCCCCTCCCCCCCAAAAAAAATCTATTAAACTTTGTCAGGTATTTACATCTTCTTATAAAATGAGACCTGTAAATGAAGCAAACCTAAAAATCTCTCTTAGATATTTCTGTACATAGGTATGAGTCACACCTAAGAGGGCAGCTTAATCCAGTCACTGCTGCTGTGGGGATTACGTGAGGCAAGGAACAAACTCTGTACTTCTGTCTTCTCCTCAGTGAAATGGGAATTAGAGCACCTACCTCAAGAGCTGTGGTGGGATGAAATAAATATCCGTGTAGCCACGTACATGGGAAGCTTAGAAAGTCATTGTTTAAAATTGTACTGCTTTAAATTGGAATTACAAGGCTATTATTCTCACAGGTCAAATTCTTTTAACTACAAAAAGAAAACAAGTATCAAATGTATCCTAATTTTTTTTTAGCATAAAATGTTACTGTGATACTTTTGATCCTGTTAAATCTTTCTGTACATTTCTAAATCTTCAAAGAGATGAAAGATACATAATCAAGTTAAAAAAGCAAATTACCACCCCATTGTTGCCAATTCATAGAGTCTTGTTTGGTGAGAAACGAGTTTTCATGAAGTTCTAGGACAGCTCATCTACATGAGGATGGCAGATGATTTCGTCTTCCATTCCAGGCGATGGGCTGGGCTCCTTTAGTGGCCTGAGCCTGGGCAGACTTGGAAGCAGTAGTTTGATTAATTGCAGTGCTTTTTTTAGGGTGCAGGTATGGGAATAATTGCCCTTGCCATTATGAATATGAGTTTCATGAAATAAGCTGAATTTTCAGCCCAAATGAAGTATATATGACAGAGAACGTGGAGATGTGATGTTAGAAACATGTTAGTATCCTTGAGAAGGCATTAGCTAAAAGGTTTATTTTGTAAGTTACAGGCCAGTATGTTTTGATATTAATACCTAGAAAAATTCTTGAGCAGTTTATAAACAGATGGTTTCTGAGCACATGCCATTATCAAATAAAAACTTTTCTGTGATGGTCTTCTACGGGGTAAGATTTATGTTATCAGTTGAGCTGCTTTACTTAATATTCAGTGAACATCTTTAGAGCAGTGGTCAGGAGATTCTTCTGTCAAGGGCTGGATAGTTAATGTGGTGCAGCTACTCAGCTCTGCCTTTGTAGCCTGAAAACAGTGAGAGAGAATATATAAATGAATGGGCACAGTTATGTCCCTGTAAAACTTTATTTATGGACACTAAAATTTGAATTTCATAAAATTTCAATGTCAAGAAATATTATTGTTTGTATTTTTTTTCTAAGCATGAAAAAAATGCGAAAACTATTCTTTGCTTGTGGGCCTTATAGAAATATCAGATCGGATTGGGTCAGCAGGCCACAGTTTGCCCAGGGTTTTCTAGCCTCAACCTCTAGTTCAGCCGCCTTAACAATCCTTAAAGTTCTTTCATAACCTAGTATTTTATGCAACATTTAAAAATACAGTCTGTTTGATATGTCCACTTAAATTTTGTATGTATTTATGTGTATAGATCACTATGAAAGTTTTGAGATAAACTGTATTATGGTCCATTATTTCACTTTTAGGAAACACAGTTAAGAGTATCTTTTCTGATTTACCCACGCAAAATTCAAATTGTTCAGTTGTTATCAGTTTTTCTGGGAGGGCTTTTGTTTCCATTGTGTAGATTTTACATTTCTTGATTTTTGTGTGCCTCAAAACTTTTGTAGTGATCATATATTTTCTTTTTTATAGGCAGGGTCTCATTCTGTCACTCAGGCTAGAGTTCAGTGGCGCTATCACAGCTCACTGCAGCCTTCAATTCAGGGCTAATGCAAAGCCGTCCTCCTGCCGCAGCTTCCTGAGTAGCTAGGATTGCAGGTGTCTGGCACCATGCCTTCTACTTAAAAATTTTTTTGTAGATACAAAAGCTCACTCATGTTCTGACTGGTTTGCACTCAGGGCCTCAGGTGATTTTTCTGCCTCAGCCTCCCAAAGTGCTGGAATTACAGGTGTGAGCTGCCACACCTCACCCCACTAAATTTTTAAAAAATAATGTATACATGTTTGTATTGTTGAAACCATTTTGGTATTGAGTTTTAACTTATTCTGTTTATTATCAAGCTCTGTCAGGCATAGAATAACAACCTATAAATAAGGTAGTTGTTGGGACCCCACCCCTTTAACTCAGTATGAATTCTTAAGAAACTTCCTACTGGTGAAGATAATCCTTCTGAGGCAATTGCCACCCCAAATGATGCCACTTTACACTATGTGTTTATTTTTATTTTCTTTTAGAGAGAGTTTACGTATTCTGTACAACAAGTCTGAACAGAAACTGATTGTGAATTACTTGACCATTATAAACTGGCACCAGTCATGAGTGTGTTCAGAGACATTACTCCCTCACAGCTGTGCAGTGTACTCTCTACATCTTGGTGGTTGCCTGGAAAAGCTAGCCTTTGGTAGACCTGCTCTGTTCAGCACGGAGCTGGAAGTCACATGGTTAATACAGCAGTGTGGGGAGAGCCCACAGAGGGGCAGAGGGTTCTTTTGTCTGAGTTTTCAGTCTGACTACTAAAATCAGTCTGGTGGACTGTGACTGATAGAGTTCCAATCACAGTACAACAAGATTTATATTTACTTAGAGTATAATTGGACTGAGATTTCCTGCAGTTATGTTAAAATCCTCTGCCCTTTAGCTTAGTGAGCGAGCGTTTGAACTCCCTAACTCTGGAGGTTTAGCTTTAGCTGGCTCAATTAATTGCTAAATGCTCCCTTTATTATAATTACACATTGATGCCTTGCTTTGTAGTAGTAGCTGTGGAAATTGCTGAAAGTTGTTTAATCTGTTATACTCTATCAGTTTTGTAAAAAGCTCTTTTTAAAAGCGAATGATTTTGATTTGAAGTGGCATGGTGGTATTTGAGTTGGATAATGTAATTTAAATTGAAATGCAGGAACTTGGCTCTGCTTTTGACAGGGATTGGCTGTGTTTGACATTGACCCATGTGTTTGTCATCTTTCCAGATTCTGCCTTCTAGTTTTTCTGACAGCTTCACCAGCTGAGAATACCAGACTTTCCAAAATTAAAAATATTGTCTGTGAATTTAAAGATGGAACAGTGTATTATGTTTGTTGAATTTATTCTAAACTGTAGGTGGACAAGAGTGATTTGTTTTCCGTTTAAAAAACGTTTAAATACTGCAGAATACTGTAGATACTTGTCTGCACGAGTTTCGCTTTGGAGATATCTAGTACCTAAATACTAGAAAAAGTAAAGATACATGCTTCTTTATTTCCACTCCTTGTAGAAGGAGTTTGTGGTCCTATAACAGTGTAATGTATGTTTTAAGTATCATAAGGTAGATGGGGGGAAGTAAGTTAGTTTCTTGGTTCTTTTAAGTGAACGCTTCAATGCCTAAAGATACACAAACTTTTCTTCTCTTTTTCTTTTGAGACATGGTTTTGTTCTGTCCCCTAGGCTAGAGTGCAGTGGGGTCATCATAGCTCACTGCAACCCCAGATTTCTGGGCTTAAGCGATCCTCCTGCCTCAGATTCCCAAAGTGCTAGGATTACAGGCATGAGCCATAGCACCCAGTGGGAAATAGATAAACTTCTAAATTTACTTCCCCAAGTCTGTTGAATTGGTACATAATGATGAATTACCATTAAATAACCATACCTTTAAATCTTTTTGTTATCTCATCATTAAAAAGGTTCCCCGGCTAATTAGGCAGCATTGTATGTGTTATATATGAAAGACACTCCACAATTGTTCACTCATTTACCCTTAAATTTGTTTTCTCACTTATATCTCTAAATTTCCTTGTTTAGTTGCCTTTGCAAGGAATTCCTTTTCAGCAGCGTCCAGTGTGATAGTGTAATGTGTAAAATGTGTAAATGAACTGCCAAAGGCAGTGGTGAGAGTTGTGCTTGTATTTTCTCTGAAGGTTATGTAGGCATTGTTCTGGCTCTCTGTGTGTGCTGGGCGATGCTGGTGCTTGACAGATGGAGTGTGAGGGTCTCCCTGTAGACAAATCAATAGAGATTGATACAGTTTTAAAAAATGGGGTGGGTTTGGTTATGGCTGTATGTCCCTTTTAAAAAGGGACAAACGGAGTGTGTTTATAATACAGATTTGTAGTATTATATCAATATGTTGCATTTTATTCTGTTTTTACATTAACATTTTAATTTGTGCTTTACTAGTAAAACTGGCTGTTACCAGATGCTAATCATAATAACATTAATGTTTAGATGTTAATTATAAATATCATTCATATTTAGTTTTCAGGCTTTGCTTGTCCTGAACATCCCTCTGTACTGGTATTATAGGTACCGTCCCATTACCAAATTGATTATAGAAATGTTAATACTGTGTATAATTATAATTTTTCTTCTTTTGTAGATAGGAAGGAAATGTCACAGGAAGGTTTCATTTATGTTGTATTTTTCCACCATCAGGAAGAGTTTAGCTGAAAAGTAATGGTTTAATTACCACTATTTAGTAGTGAGAAATATACCTAAGGTTTTTTTCTTTTTTTTTTTTAAGACAGAATCTCAAGCTTTTGCCCTGGGTGGAGTGCTATAGTATCTTAGCTCACAGCAACCTCAAATTCTTAGGCTTAAGCCATCCTCTTGCCTCTGCCTCCCAAGTAGCTGGGACTACAGGTGCCCACCACAATGCCCAGCTATTTTTTGGTTGTAGTTGTTATTGTTGTTTGGCGGGCCTGGGCTGGATTTGAACTCATTAGCTCCGGTGTATGTGGCTGGCACCCTAGCCGCTGAGCTATAGGTGCCGAGCCATACCTAAAGTTTTGAAGTTTGCATTGAGAATTACTCTAGCAACCCTTGGCCTTGAGATTATGTTTCTTCCTTTTAAGAGTTTTATATCTCAATTCCCAAGCTAGTCACTAGAGCTTATTTCCAGTTTGCTCTTTGTACTGGTTGGAAGATGTTTTGAGGGAGAGCAAAACTCTGGGTTGTCTTTTAGGCTCTTAAATCAGAATGATTTTAAAGTGTACAGCAGCTATGCAAAAACTAGATATTTGGCATCATAGAGTGTAATCTTTTTAAAAATTATAGTTGTCATTCAGGTCAGGACTGGTAGATTCTAGTTGTTTGTAGGGGCTATCAGTTCTATCATGTTTTACTTCGTTTATTTCCCAACTGTTAGGATTCTAAGTGTAGTGATCAAACAGGGATTTACGACCCCCTTCCATGTTGTTTCTGCAAACCCGACTTAGTAATGATTTCAGATGGCCCATTTTTATGCTCTCTTCACTGAATTCACTTGCTGCTTTTCCTTTTGCCCTTTGGGGGCATTTACTATGCTTGGCTATAGGCTTTTTAAAATGCCCCCCCCCCCTTCATAAATTTCTTCCTGTATTTTTCTTTTTTGGGTAAAATAAGTAATACGTTTTCAAGGAAGAAAATTTAAAAATTTAGATATTTGGAAGTTCAGAATAAAAGCCGGGTACAGTGGTGTGATCACACTTGTAATCCTACCACTCTGGGAGGCCAGGGTGGGTGGATTGCCTGAACTCACAGGTTCAAGACCAGCCTGAGCCAGAGTGAGACCTCATCTCTAAAAGTAGCCGGGCATTGTAATGGGCACCTGTAGTCCCAGCTACTTGGGAGGCTAAGGCCAGAGAATTGCTTGAGGGTTGCCGAGAGTTGGAGGTTGCTGTGAGCTGTAATGCCATGGCACTCTACCGAGGGTGACAAAGTGAGACTCTGTCTCAGGGAAAAAAAAAAAAGTTCAGAATTAAAACTACTAAGTCACTGTTAGAAAACTGACTATAAAATAAATACTTAGTAAACATGCATGGACTTATGGTACTCACAGTTTTGTGATATGCTTCTTAACATGGGCTTGATTTATTGCCATGCCAGTAATTATAAATCTGAACCACTTTGCTGCTTTCTATGCCATCCAAGGAGACTGAATGGAATTCTAGGGAATTTGAACCTGGTTGGGAAAATACTGAATCTTTCACCAGTTTATTAAACTGCAAATGACACTTAGTATTCACTTGAGAAGGTAGATGAGAAACCACAGCAGACACCAGTGTGTAACGTAGACACTCTCCTGTCACACCACATACCGAAAAACAGCTTGAGATGTTTGTGTTCTTCACTTCTTTGAAATTGTGAAGGTTGTTAAGGGAATGAATGACCTTTAGTAAATCTTGTTACTTAATAAATCAGTAAATAAGTATGTCTATTATATGTTGCAAATGTGTTTTTTCATATTGTGATAAGTGTTTCAATAGTATATGTATTTATACATTTAAAACTTTGTTTTTTTGAGAACAGGTATGTGGAATGCCAAAGTAGCCTAAGGTACAAGAAGCATTAGGTGTTCACACCTTAATGGATGTATAATACAAATGAACGTGCTCTATTTGACGGACTTTGCTCTTTTACATATTTTAGGTATTTTTCATTATGAACAACAGACAGTGATGAACATTTAAATGTTATCAGCTTATTTTCCTGAGGAGAGGAATTGCTGAGTTAGTAGGTGTTCGTGGACGTTAGGAGATCTTTTGTGTATTAGTTCTTTCTCACTAGCTCTGGTGTGTCTTAGGATTTTGGCCTCTGCAAGTGACTGCATTTGCCATTTGGAAATTGGAGAAATGTTTTCTATATAAGACAAGAGACTTTGCGTCACTTTTGGGTGGTGAATTATTTCTGGTTCATTAGATTAATGGCATGGAAAGGAGATAGAGCTGTGATGATAGAAAAGATATCTTCTTTTTGTTACAAAATATAACATGGATTGTAGTCTGAGAATTTAGGATACTGTGAGTTTTTGTCAGATTTAACTTTTTAAAATGATGTAACGTCATTTAATAAATGATATAACATTAATTTCATTAATAAAAGGAATTCTAGAAAATTCATCAATAGTTCCTATCTTTTTGTGGAAGGAGCAGCCACATATTTTTTCTCAAGTCCTGAAATCAAACCTGTATAAGGTGGGTATGGTGGCATGCACCTGTAGTGCCAACAGCTCAGAAGGGGAGGCAGCAGAGTTACTTGAACCCAGGAGTTCAAGACTGTAGTGCTGTGTAGTACACTGCGAGATAATCCCCACCTCTACCCCGGTCTCTTAAAACAAAACCTCTTACATAAGCGAAGTAAAAGGAAAGGGAAAGTGAGTAGTGTCAATATGCCCCATCCACCTGCCCCTCTGTGGGAGTAGTGATCATCCTGTATTCCTACTTGGAAAACCTTAGGGGTGAGTTCTGCTGGGAACTTGATTTACCTGTAAATTTTCTTCAGGGAGGAAGTTGTGGATTATGTTCTATCTCATTTCTGTCTGCCACTTGGAATTGATTGAGAATCGATTCTGAATCCTAGTAGAAGCTTATAGTTTTTGCCATCCAATTGAGCTATTTTGGTCACTCTGTTATATGTTCTATTTTTTAAATGCACTTGCCAGGCTCATCTGTTCCTAGCTTTCTCTTTTTAAAAAAAAATTAGAATGTTTTCCTGACAATAGAACTCTGCTTACTGTCCTGGTCATGAATGAAATTTAAATAATTTGCCCCATTTGAACATAGAGTAGAACTTCCGTAGTTGACCATCTCTCTATGTTAAGTTGACCTGATTTTCAGAGACCGGACATGCACCACATGTTCTTATCAGTACAGTGGGCCTAGTTCTTTATGTTGACCACCTCCATATGTCCATCAGTTTGTTACAGTCCCTTGGCTGGTAACCTTGAAGAAGTTCTACTGTAATTTAAAGATACTTGAGTACAGTGGCCAAAAATACTGATCAGTGAATCCAGAGATAGCTGCCTGATTCTTTAGCTACAGTCAAAGCTTCTATTACCCAGTTGTGTGTGGCCTCCACTCTCCTTGCCATCTCAGACTCGACCTGGTCCCTGCCTCCATCTCATCTCCACCTCATCTCTACCTTTGCCTTTCAGCTACAGGAAGGGTAGGGACAGTAGGGTTTTCCCTTTTCAGGATTTATTTTCCAGAAGTTGAAATAGGTCTACTTCTATTCCATGACCAGAACTTAACGAAATGATGGATCCAGCTGTAGGGGAGGCCAGGAGATGTGGTCTTCATTCTGAAGGGCTATGTGCCTAGATAAGCACCAGATATCAGGTTACTAAGGAAGAAGGGGAGAATGTATATTAGGTTGAGCCAGCAGTCTGTGTTAGAGAGACCAAAAAAACACACCAAGTACTGTTGAAATTATTGAAGACATGACATTATTTGTTCCTATGTCTAGCTCTAAGGTTGTGAACTTCTCAAGGGAAGGACAATACAGTGGAACCTCTGTAAGTTGGCCTCTCGCTGCACTCTACCAAGGTTGGGGGGCAGAGCGAGACTCTGTCTCAAACAGATAAATGGAAGCTGGGTGAGTGGCTCATGCCTGTAATCTTAGCACTTTGGGAGGTCAAGGAGGGTGGATTGCTTGAGGTCAGGAGTTTGAGATCAGCCTCAGCAAGAGGGAGACCCTGTCTCTAAAACATAGCAGAGTGTTGTGGCAGGCACCTGTGTTCCCAACTACTCAGGGGGCTGAGGCAAGAGAATCACTTGAGCCTAAGAGTTTGAGGTTGCTGTGAGCAGTGATGCCATAGCACTCTACCCAGGGTGACAAAGCGAGATTCTGTCTGTTTCCGCCCTCTACCCCCACCCCTAAAGTGGAGAAATTTGCCAGGTGTGGTGGTTCTCACCTGTAATCCCAAAAGAGAAGTAGAGAGGAAAGGATCTGTCGAGACAAGAGTTCGAGACCAGCCTGAGGAACATAGTGTGACCTTGTTTCTATAAAAACTAAAAATATTACTAATGCACGGTAGCATGCACTTGTGGTAGTCACAGCTGTTCAGGAGGCTGAGGCAGGGGGATTGCTTGAGTTGAGTTGGAGGTTGCAGTGAGCCATGATGATGTCACCACACTGTAGTCCAGGCAGCAGAGCCAGCCCCTGTCTCAGACAACAATAACAAAAACCAACACACACATACAACTGTAGCAGTCTGTACGCTACCTCACAGTGTTGTGATGCAGTCTGCGTTAGCACATGTTCAAAACATGATTTTTCCAAGGTACAAACTAGGAAAGAGCATGCTAAAGCAGTGCTCTCCGCAAGTGTTACGTTAGCTCAGAGCAGCTGCACTCATTTGGTGAAGTGTGTTGAGAACAGTTTCATCTAGGAAGCATCCACAGCCTCTTACGGCTCTAAGAGTAAATAAAGTCTCTCGTCTCATTTTGGGAATCAGGAAGTATTTAGATACTTGAAATATTATCACTTGCTGAAATCTGTGCTACTATTGATTACATAATGAAAGTGACAGGTGGATGCTAAATTGCCAGATAAGACCCCCACCCCCATAGAACACTTGTCGACCTGAGAATATGCTACAAAGCAAAATTACTGCATGTAGAAGAATCCTGAGGAGATAGATAATTGAAAATTATCTCAGTATTTACTGTCTCAGTATTTATTGTCATGTTAAATTGACTTGATGTTTTAAATTATTCTTAAAATATCTTTAGTCCTTGACTTCAGTTTTTTTTTTTTTTTGAGACAGAGTCTCACTCTGTTCCCCTGGGTACAGTGCCCTGGCGTCACAACTCATAGCAACCTCCAACTCTTGGGCGTACGTGATTCTCTTGCCTCAGCCTCCCAAATAGCTGGGACTACGGGCAGCTGCCACAACGCCTGGCTATTTTTGTTGTTGTTGTTGTTGCAGTTGTCATTGTTGGTTGGCAGGCCCAGGCTGGGCTCGAACCCGCCAGCTTTGGTATATATGGTCTACTCACTGAGCTACAGGCACCAAGCCAACTTTAAATACCTGCCCAAATAGCAGTAATGACAACAACAAAAACCCAAATGAAAACGGTGGTTTAAGGGAAAAATAAGGAGGTGTGGTTAGAATTAGCAAGTCAGAGAACAGGTTTCATTTGTCCTTAAAAGTTAGCATAAGTTAAAGCAAATGGTTTAATTTGAAGTTTTTTTTGAAGTGGACTTCAAAAAAATCTAGCAGTGTTTTATCAATAACCCAATAAATAAGAGCCTACCTTTCTATGTCTAATTTTTGGAATGTGTTTTGTGGAGATATGGTAAGTAGGGCAAAATACAAAACCAAAATGAGGGATTCTAGTCCTCAATCCCTCATTTTGTGGGGGAGAAATTATACTCACTCAAGGAAAGTTATATGCTACGAATAGGCAGTGAGTAGGCAAATCACTGGATAAGATGGACTGTCACTTGGTGGCATCTGGGACCTGGATGGCGGGTAGGATCATGCATAGGCCCAGGTAGAGGAAGAACGTGTCTCCTCATAGCAGCAGCATGGGGCTTGACTGAAATGTGCTTACAGGATCAAAGCCAGCTGAGACGGTGTAGAGTATCCAGCTGAAAAAGGGAAGGAAAAGGGCACCCGTACCTTATCTTTACTTAGTTTTGTGTGAACCACATCTGTCATTCTGTGACCTTGGTGGGTTGTAGTTTCGGAGCAACAAATTTGGGTTGCTTGCCTTATTATTACTTGGGTGCTGATTTGATAAACTTAAGATTTATCTTTGCTTGTTTTTTTTTTTCCTCCTGTAATCATCTCTTACACAGCTGTGTGGATGCTTAGGTGAAAGACTAATCACTAAAGAAGAAAAATTATTCAAGGGACTGTTGTATTGTCTGGTAAATAAAGCTCAGAAATAAATTTCTCTTAAATGGAATATCCATCTTAGAAGCAGTTCTATTCATTATATCTTAATATGTGCCCTGTGCCTTGTTTGTAAATCCATGTGGTGTACATATACTTAGTCTATTTGTAGTTTCACTTAATGTTGACATTGTGACTGATTTGAAATACTGTAAGAAAATTATTCAATAGTAAGTAAAAAACTACACACCCACACTGTATATGCAGTAGCACCTCTAAGTTGACCAGCTGAGGGACTGTAGCAAACGGGGCAGCATGGAGGTGGTCAGCATGAGGAACTAGCCTGCTGTGCTGATCCATGAGTGTGGTGCATGCTTAGTCTCTGAAAATTAGGTCAATTGAGGTGGTCACTGTGGAAGAAGTTCAACTATGGTTCTACTCTGTGTGTGTGTAGGAATTTATATAGCAGGAAATTCCATCTTCAATTGTGCTAACTTAGAAAATCCATAATGGTCTTCTCTTCCTGCTACTTCTCTCTACATCCCCTTTCTTCCCTCCATCTTCCTCTCTCATTCTAAAATACAAAATAAACTTATACTCTTACACCCTAAGAAGAAAAAAATGTCCATTCTGGCCAGGCATGGTGGCTCATGACTGTGAATTGCAACACTCTGTACTCCCAGCTACCCAGGAGGCTGAGGCAGGAAGATTTTGTGAGCCCAGGCTTTCCAGGTTACGGTGAGCCATGATATTACCACTGTACTTCAGCCTGTTTCTTATAACAACAACAACAACAACAAAAAGTTTGTAATAATAGAGCATCTTTCTTTCCAGACTGATGATTAAAATATTTTGGTTTGTCTTAGCACTCTGGGAGGCTGAGGTGGACAGATCCCTTGAGCTCAGGAGTTTGAGACCAGTCTAAGCATGAGCAAGGTCCTGTCTCTACTGAAAATAGAAAAATTAGCCAGGCATCAGGGTGGACACCTGTAGTCCCAGCCAGCTATTGGGGGGGCTGAGGCAGGAGGATCCTTTGAACCCACAAGTTTGAGGTTGCTGTGAGCTATGATGATGTCACAACACTCTAGCCTGGCAATAGACTGGGACTGTCTCAAAAACAAAAAACAAACAAAAAGCACTTTGCTTATATTTAAATCCTAACTCTTTCTGGGATGTTGGAGGTAAATATTTAAATGGGAGAATATTAAGTAAATATATACATTAACCTTACAAGGAAGGCCTCTTAAGATTTGCAAGATCCTTGTAAAGTACAGAGAAATAATTGGTATGGGAAATTTTATAGCTTGATGTTTGATCTGTGGAATAGTTGCTTTTATAGAATTGAGAACTGCACAGTACAATTAACTATCATTAATTTCATTGAATAGAAATATGTTCCATTTACTATAAAATCAGGAGCCAGGCTTGAATGAGTTTAAATAGATGAAATCTAAATTATACTGACAGTCCATTAAGTAGTAGCAGAAAACCCGTAAAGGAAATGGATTCACTGTGATACCAGTTTATAATAAAATCATTTGCCAAGTAAGAATTATAACCCAGGCACTATGAAGTCTCCTGTGTGCTTCCAGTGAGTGCTGCAAATTGGTTGCATCCTTTATTGTAAAGCCCAGGCTCCTAGTGCGTCATTTTCTGAAAAAGGGAGCAAGCAGTGTTGCTTGAAATCTGCTCTGCAGGATGTGACACCAGAAGATCAGACGAACAATTTGTTTGTTGTCAGCCGTCCAGGGAGAGAAGAATTTTTATCCAGCCTACCTGTCACTGATGATTTTTTTCCTGTAAATACAGGCATAGTGTCCCTAGAAATGTTTAGATTTTTTCTGCTTTGTTATCCTAAACGGTACATTATTTCAGCCATGTTCTGGTTATAATCTTTTGAGTTCAGGATCTGTCAGTGTTTTTAAATCATCATCCTTTAGTTTATAGATATTGCAGATCTTGGGGGCGTGGGTGGGGAGGAACATAGGAGTCATTGAGGATAGGGTCGTTACCTGCATTTTTAAGCTGTAGGAAATTAGGTGTACAGTGGAGCATCACAGGGGTAGAAAGAGTGAGCAAGATCTTGAAATTCTCTTTCTTTGTGTCTCTGATGCCTTAAACATTTTGTTTCAGTAGGTAGATGGCTGTCATTTGGATTACCTTTGTTCTTTTATGATGCATACAATATACATAAACAGAAGTTTAAACTTATAAGGGAGTGCTTCATTATTTAACTGTAGTTTGGATGTTAAATTGGCTAGAATCATTTTCGTAAAAGTGATTCAATATAGACTATAAGGGCGGCTTTTAAAAGAACATATTTAGGATAAAATATGGAGATGAGAGTACTTGAAATGTTCTTTGGGTAATGTATTAGTGTCAAACCATGGCTAATACTTTGCATATCAATATAACTAATAAGATTTGTGCTGCTGGCAGGATGATACTGGCTTTTCTTGTTTCAAAGAGCTCTCACGTGATCGATTCAGGGAGAGGGGAGGGCGGTCATGCTGCAGCACTGACTCCAGAACGTCAGTGTCACTCCTGGAAGTTAGAAAGGTGGTTGGGACTAGGCTTTATGTGGGAATTTAAACAAAATCCCTTTTTAAATTTGTTAGGACCTGCTGCTTCTCCCCCAACCTTTTTTTTTTTTTTTTTGCCTTCATAATTTAATTTTCCCTGTTAGCTAATGAGGATAAAGACAAATTCAGGCAAAAGCCCGTGTAAGCTTTGTGCCACTACTTAGGATCTGTAGACCTTTGAGAATATGGAATTTAATTATTATGAGTTTAGAAAGGAAGGAGGCAAGGCTATGTTACCTGAATCTTTAAGGTGATGTAGCCAATTTTGGTGATCATTTATAGAGTCAAAACTCAGAAGAAGGGTGAGGACTGGGAGAGTTTCCTTTACTGCAGTACTGTTTTCTCAGTTTTTGTTCCCTTTTCCATTTTAAGTTCTCCACTATTACCAGGCAATGTGAGTATCCTCTCATAGGAAAAGAAATCTGGCAGAACACTGCTATTAGGCCACCCGACAACTGAGTTATTTCATAAAGAAGTGTTAGTTCATATTAACAGAGCATAGCACCTTTCTCGCTAGGATCTCGTAACTTCTTTCCTGTTTTCACTGTATCTTCATTTATCCATTTGGTCTTTGGGTAAGTTTGGAGTGCTTACCGTGTAGAGTAGGAATGGTGACAGGTGAGGGAGGTAAGACGGGAGGGTTTATTGGAAGCTGTGTAGGATGTGCATGCACCTCAACTGGAGTTTGGGTGTCAGGATTTCAGTGTCATTTCTAGCATACACACACATGTAAATACACTCTTTTTTAGGTTTTGCAAATTGGGCAGGCATACTGTATTTAAATGGAGAGGTACTTAGGACTTGCTGTTCTGCAGTGTTAGACCAACCCATGTTACCTCTGACCATGTGGGGAGAGGAATGGAAAGCAGGAAAGAAGTTTATTCGTGGCCACTTTCCCTGTTCACCCCTGTGCCTCCCTGCTTGGTCTCTGAGAAAGTCTTTGTTTGTATCTGCTTTGGCAAGAAGTGATTTTCTATTAGAAATCGTATTGGAGTGGTACTTCTATATTTTGCAAAGGGATGAGAAGGTATGAAGATATCGCAAAGATTAATAGGTGGAAAATGAATTGATGGAAAGGGAAATAAATTCTTTACAAGATAGAGCAGTGGCCGAGTATTGCCTGCATGTTGTGACTACAGCTTTAATGCTGGTGTCACAGCTAAATTACTGTGTGAACTAAGTGTCCACTCTGCTCCGTAAGAGGCTGTCGGGAAAGAAGCTGACGGGTTCTTTGTGTTTCATAATGACAAACCGCCTGATGCTTCAGGCTGTGATTCTTACCCTTGAGAGGAACCTGTTCTTGCTCTATTTACATAAACCTGCTGATTTACTGAGGGTTGAAAAAGTAGAGAGGGCGGCTTTCTTTGCCTGGAGAATCTGCCTTCAGTTTTTGGCTGACTTCCATCCTCAGCTTAGCAAGTGCTCTGTTGTTTACAGATCGCATAATAGATTCTTGGATGGAAAGCTATGTTGAGGTTGTGAGAAACAGCCAGGAACACTTCTGTTCGTATCACTGCCCAAATCATGGATTTCGTTGCTCTTACTCACGTGGGTTGAGGTCACTTAATTGTGTGATGCAGTCCCAGGCAGATGGTAGGGTTTAGAGCAGCATTCTCAACCTGTGGGTCGCGACCCCTTTGGGGGTTGAATGACCCTTTCACAGGGGTTGGTTGCCTAAGACCATCCTGCGTGTCAGATATTTACATTACAATTCTTAACAGTAGCAAAATTATAGTTATGAACTAGCAACGAAAATAATTTTATGATTGGGGGGGGTCACCACAACATGAGGAACTGTATTAAAGGGTCATGGCATTAGGAAGATTGAGAACCGCTGTGTTCAGAGAGTATGTTTCAACCTAGACTCTTGGTTTGATTGCTGGATATCCTTAGTAAAGAAAAAATTAGTTATCATATGTTATTTGGAATCCATGGCCCAGACTTCTGGCCCATTACAGACATGCTGATTTTAAGATTTTAAAAATGTATATATATGTGTACATATTTGCCCTGCAGCAATTGTTTGCTCAATCTGGTAAATACGCATTTTCATATGGGTGATTTTGAAAATGTACTTAATGCATTTACTGGATTACATCATTGTAGCTCAGTTCTTTCAGAATTGCTAGCTTTCTAATAAAAACGAGCTCTTTATTTTCTTTTTCAAGGTGCCTGCAGTTCTTTTATTGGCTGTGGGGGATTTTCAGATTGAGAGCCATTGATCCAGCTGACTAAAACCAATTTTGTAACCAGTTTCAGACAATCCATATACTCATAAATTGCCTGAAAAATCTTCCCAAATCATTTTGGCTTTAAAAGATAACTGGGCATATATTCCAATTTAGATTTTAACATTGCTTTTGACTTACGTTCTTATCTTTCCCTTGTGCTCACTATAAACATAATAATAAGAATATAATTTATAATATAGGGAATAAATATAATTTATATTTATGTAATTTCCTCATTTATATAAATAATATAAATTATTTGCTTAAATAGCTTGCTTGATTTATGAGGGAAGGGGGGATCCATCTTACATGAGTATTTGGCTTTAATTTAATTTTTTTCTGAATATATATCTTTTTCTGAGATAGGGGTCTCACTATATAGTGTTACCCAGGTTATTCTTGAACTTTTGGGCTCAAGCAATCCACCTGCTTCAGCTTCCCACATAGATGGGATTACAGGTGCACACCACCACACTCAGCTTTGAGTACATGCATCATTTTATAATATTAATAATAGTTGCTATTATTATTAGCAGAATTTTTTTCTGTGAGGCAGGAACTCTACAAATTCTAAATTTGTTAGAATGTATTCTCTTTTTGTTAAGTCATCCTAATTTTTTGTAGGAGGGTTATAAAGAAAAATTTGACTCTATAAAGGTTTTTTATGTTTTTATTTAAAAAAATGAATTAGACAAATTGGGGCAAAACAGTATTTTTTCCCATTCCTATGGCAAGTTTGACATGGTGTGAAAAATTTTTAGTTCATATTACTCCTGATCTTAGTTGTTCTATGTTTTCTGACTATTTATATAAAATAAACTCTTTAAGTTCTGTCACTTAATTTTGTAGTGAGCTCATCTTGCCTTTTTCTAATGAGTTTCAAAATACTGAAGGTAGAGTTGACCTGATAGTCACCTGTTCTGCTGATCACTAGCCTTATACATTGGAGTATCACATATGAATTCATAGCTTTGGATCAGTTCAAGTGCTATGGTAACTTTTTAAAAACAAACACAAGTGGAGGTGGCTTTTTATCTAGTAATAAGTCATTAATATATATTATTGTGGTCATTCCATGTGTCTCTCATGCTGGGCTATTCCTCATGGCAGCATTCCTTGGCCCAGGAGTGGGACACAGCCTCCAGTAAGACTGCCGTTGAGAAGAGTCTAGGCAAACAGATGTCCGTGGCTACTCTTGACATATCAGAATATTTCTTTCCTTCTTTCTCAGACAGAGCTATATTCTGATGTATTTATAGGTACTTATTTTCCTGAATAGAATTTTATACTGAGAAGTGGAAGAATAGAGGGTCTCTTCCCTTTTTGGGAAACTTTTTTATTAACAATGTACAAGTTAATAACTGCTTTACATCTCAGAGTAAGAGGGTTTGAAGTAAAAAATAATTCTATTAATTTTGGAAACTATATATAAAGCTTCTCTTTGTGTAAAAAGAACAAAGTTGTACATAGTTGTTGCTGTCTAAGCATCTGTCATTTAATTCATTTTTGTTTTACCCTTACACTAATACCAGGTGTTAGTCTTGGTGAGTAGGAGGGATTATTCTTCTCTGAGTTTGTGAGATTGGCTGTTATAGACAGTGGAGAAGACAGATCATTTGCCAAATAACCAAATAAATAAGGAATGTAAATTGCTAATATAAAAGAAGAGAGGCGTTGCCATGAGAAGTTACCACATATGAAACTAACTTACAACTGCGTAAGGTTGGTTTGATCAGGAGCTGCCAGAATGAAGAACAAGTTTGGCACCAACAGGGTTAGAGGAGTTAGTGTTTCTTTTGACGATTTCAGCCTAGGGGAGGAAGGGGGTATGGTGTGGGACAAGACCATTGAATGTAACAAGCTTTTTATCACTCGAGTCTTAAGAAAGTGAAAGTCATTAGTTAGAAAGTGACCTATTAGGCGGCACCCATAGCTCAGTGGGTAAGGTGCCAGCCACTTGCACCAGGGCTGGTAGGTTTGAACCCAGCCAGGGCCTGCTAAAACAAAAAAATAGCTGGGGATTGTGGCGGGTGCCTGTAGTCCCAGCTACTTGGGAGGCTGAGGCAAGAGAATCGCTTGAGCCCAGGAGTTCGAGATTGCTGTGAGCTGTGATGCTAGGCATTCTACCCAGGGTGACAAAGTGAGACTCTGTCTCAATTTAAAAAAAAAAAAAAAAAAGTGACCTGTTAGTTTTGAATGGTAGCTAGGCTATGATGGTGTTACGTTGTGAAATATACAGGAAATGACAGGAGGAGGGCAGACAGACTGTAATTTGTGTTCAGGTTGAGTAAGGTGAATAAATAATTGATGTCTAGAAATTTGAAGTACTGACAGTGGGTACAACACATAATTTCTAAGTTAAGAAATTAGAAGGTCCACATCGTTCTACAGTTGTGAGTCGGAGTTATGGGTTTTATTTAGGGAATTGAGTCTCTTCTGTTCTGACTTGAATACCAAGTGAGAGAAATGAAGGAATTATCTACCATGGTGGGAAGAGTTCTCTTGCTTGTCCATTAAGATGGTTAGCACGTTACTTTGATAGTGCCTGCATGTTGAAGAAGTGTTATTCAGCATTAGAGACCCTGGAAACAAAAGAGAAAGCAGAATTAGTTCACTCCTGAGCTACTGTTTTTCATGGATTCAGAGATTGAACTGCTGTTGATTTTGTCTGAGTAGAAAAATCATTTGGGGAATTCTGAAAGCCTAAATAGTTGGAATTTAAATCTCTTCCTTTTCTAGAATGACTCTTGGGTGCAGATCCTGATGCCCTGAATAAAGTTTCTTGGAAGGGTGTGCCTGTTAGTGAGGTCTTGCTTCATTATCTGCTGCTGGTGGGGGTCTGCTGGTGCTCTTGGTGGACCTGGCTGCCGCTGGATGGATGAATCCAGGTCGCTGCACTTCTGCTCTTTTAGCACTTTACACACATGACAGTCGAGGCAGTAGTGGAGTTTTGAAAGGTCAAGAGAAGAGAGAAAATGAATGGAATTTAAAACATGGCATGATGGTCACTTTCCCTAGAAGATTTGATTGACTGCGGATACCTTTATTTCTCAGTAATAATACATAGACTTTCTTGTTCTAAACTTTATGATGATCTTGGGTTGTGACATGGAGGGGTTTTGCCTTTCTCCATGGCCACTGCATTCCTTAAAATCACTGCTTTTTAAAAAAATGATGTGTTAATATGCTATTTTAAAAAGCAACCTTTTAGACTCAACTATTGAGAGCATCAAAAATAATTACCCAATCACTGCCGTGTTAGATGTAATTTAAGGAAGCACTTTTTTTCTGTGAAGAAAATATAATTTGGTTTACTTCATTCCCTCCGATTGGTTGCCTTAGTTTTCTTTACAATTAGAAAATATGTTTAGATTAAAATAGCAAGTTATCTATAAGAGATTAGATTAGTTTTCTCTCTCTTTCTTGCTGTAGATGAAAAGGTCATTGTAATAGCATGTTGAAGCTAGTCTTCTTTGTATATTTCATGTATTTCATCACAAAATATTTATCAAAAATAAAATAGCACTTAGTAAAGCCATTGTCTTGGTGAAGATATGAGAACAGCTATCTGCATGAGATATTCGAGATTTTGTCTGATTGAGATAAAAGTAATTTCTTTCATCTAAATTTCATCTGAATATTTACAATCCCATAGAATCCTTCCCTTCAGAGACACTGAAGAAAATATTTTAGGCTTTATCAGTTTCTTTAAATTATTAGAAAAGTGTTCAGAAAGAACCAAAGGACTGTTTTCCTGTAGCTTAATATGATTTATAATTTAATATCACCTTTGGAAAGAAATTTACTCGAAAAAGTATGTGCCTTGTCATTTATTTATGCAGTGGCTTTCTGGGCCCTGTCTTTGTTCTCTTAAAAGTAAATGCCATTGTTTTAAAATTTCTTTTTCTTTTAAAGACTGTGTGTATATCGAGAGTCGGAGGCCAAACACACCGTATTTCATCTGTAGCATTCAAGACTTCAAACTGGTAAGCATTTTTAATGTGCCATTCGTGTACCTCCCCCTTTCCAGTTCCGTGGGCTGTCTCTCTGGATCACCTCTGCCTGGCCATTGACCTGCCCCCCAGTTCACCTCCCCAGTGCTGTCCTGTGGTTCCAGCACTGAAATAAGTCAGTCACTACTTTTATCTTCTCAGTTTTATAGCACTTAATGTTATAATGCTTATATTGTAAACAATGTTTCTGAAGTTTTTGTCTATTTAGCAACCGTTTTTGACAATTTCAGGGATTCCTCCTCAGTTTCTGAAGTATTTTGTTTCTTCTCAGCCATTGTTATGGGCCTAAAGTAAAATACATTTAGAAATTGCTGATGATTAGGAAAAATAACATAAATGGGCCAGAGAGCAGTTTCTGGTGGAGAGTTGTAATTCTCTTCAGTGTTTTGGTGGGTGTGGAGTGTATAGTGAGCTGGTTTGGGGGATCTCTTCGGGGTATTGATACTGCCCATTATGAAGCACCTTGATTTTAGACTGCTGGTTCCCACACTATAGGCTTTGGATTCCCGATGTCTGTCGAGTTGGGAAGGGCTATAAATAAACATTCTCAGTCTCTTACAAATAACTACATCTTGCATATGTCTGTGCAGCTTCTTTTTAGATGTATTAACATGCTGTTGTGATTTTTAATATTCACTTATCTAAGAGCAAGACACAGTTATGAATCACTGTTTTTTATGTATTTTCCTTAACTGATACATGAAATACTAAGTAGTATCATTTGAAAATGTGCAAAATTTTGATCTTCCAAAGCAGTGGTTCTAAACCTTCCTAATGCCGTGAACCTTTAATACAGGTCTTGTGGGTTGCGACCCACAGTTTGAGAACCACTGTTCTAAAGGGATCCTTGTACTTGAGGATTGTGAACCGCTGTTTACACTCGTAGGTGCAGAGAGATCTGCTGTAGCTTGGTAGAGATGTACATGAGTATCTGTGAATGCTCTTATTTCCAGACCTTTTTGTAACTTGACAGTGTTTATGTTCTAACATTAATTGTATGTGATAGTTTGTTCTAAAGAAATGTAGTCAGAAAAGATCTTTAACTCTATATCTCTTTTGTTTCTTTTTATCATTTTTAATGATTCCAAAAATCAAATAAGAATATTCTGATTTAGCTGGTTAAAAAAATTGGATGCCATTTATTTTCCTTTATTAAAAAGTTATTGCATGCTTACTGTTTTAAAAGCAAATAAAAAATGCAATTTATTCTAAAATGTATTTATTTTTTGAAGGCTGGTTTTACTTTCCTAGGTGCTTTGCAGGGTGGGTCTTGTAGTTTAATCTTGTAAATAAAATGCTTTCTATTTAGCTTTTATGTCAGTATGAATTTTACCATATTTGAGGTATTTGCTATTTCTTGTGTCTGTCTTCCAAATGTATTTTTTTTTTGTAGATACCTAGATACTGCGCTGATACCTGATATGTGGACAGTGGCCATGTTTGAAGAACTTTATTTTGGTAGTGGCTGTGGCCCCTGCTCTTACCCGGCTCTTTGTCTTTCTGTGTGATTATTTTGCCAGTATACCATGGAAAATATAAAACTATGAAATAAAATTACAAAGATTTTCCTTTTATCTATTAGATCCTAAACCCCTTTTGTACAGTTTTTGCACATTAGCAGGTGCCTTCATGTTTGAGCAACGCCTCTTATGAAATGCTAATTATAATGTGATAGTTGCTGTTCTGGGCAGAGGTTCCTGCTGAGTTACAGTAATTGCTCAGGGTATTAATGGCAATAAAAGCTGAAGCTTCTGTTGTCAGTATTGGTCTGGTGTAACACATTAAAACTGTCTGCAAAAACATGTGGGTAGTAGGGTGCAATATGTTTAGATACATTTTTCTAAACCACACACTGCTATTTGTCATATTTTTGTTGGAGGTTCTATATTCAGCACATCCTCAAAATTGTATAAGAACAACAAAGATGATGGAATATTTGCCCCTGAAAGAAATGTAGTTATTCCCACTTACCCTCCTTCCTCCTTTCCCTTCCCCCCTGTCATATGATAACTAAGTACATGAAAATAATCAACATGTGTTTTCCCTCCAGTTTAAGCTGGAAGGGAAAAGATGAGCAGAAGGAAATATGTGTGGTTTCTCTGCAAGATTTTAAGAAGAAATTGAATTTGGTTTTGCCCACAACAGATAACATGGCAAGTGGAGCAACGAAAAAAAAAAGCTTTGAAATGTCGAGCACTTATGTATTTTATCTTTTTAGCTATCATAAAATAAAAGGGTTGTTTGGGATTTTAACTGAGAGATGTGTTTCTTTCTCTACACCATCAATGAGAGTCATTACATTAGCATAGTGGCTTTTTGAGTAGAAGGTGTATTTGGGGGTTAAACATAACTGAGGGAATGCACTGTGTGGTACTTGTTAGGTATGATACCATGTTTAAGACAATAAAAGCTATTAAGTCAGAACCAGGGATGAGAAGACATTCACCAATAGTCCCCAAGACCAGCATAATGCCAGTTTACTGACCTAGTTCTGTATGCGAGAAGAAGGGTCTTTGTATATTATGTGGGGACCTTGGTTATCTCTAGGGTACGTTCCTCTAGAACCTGGGTTCATGTTGTAGAACATAGCCACTTCTATGTCCTGGTCTGTGTCTGCTGTCCCACCAAGCTATTAAACAGTCTTAAAAATGTAGTTTGGATGATGTATGATTTTGCTTATGGCATCTGCTTTATTGATATTTAACTGTCAAAACACATGTGGACCCCACCATCCTATATGAATAGATATAGTATTTAGAGCCCAACTTTCACAAGGGTAGGTGGAGGCCATGATAGTACAAAGCAAATTCCTAACTGAGCCGAGATTTTTAAAGGTAGCATTTTCAAGAAAAGTGACTTATCGATTTTGTTAGCCTGCTTTCATTCTCTTAGGAAGTTTTCATTTCATTGTGCTCATTTACAGTCTGGGAGATCTTTTTTTATTTGAATACATTGACCAAAATATCTATGATAAAAAGGAGTCAAAAGCAGGGGCTTAAAAGAGAGGTAATGTGGACAGCATATGCTCAGAAGCAGGAGAAGAAAGGATCATTAGTTAAATAAGGTAGCTTTGCACTGTAGTTTTCTGAAGTAAATAGTGAGATAACTGGCAAAGTATTTATTTAGCTCTTTGAAAAAATAGTAATATGGAATGGCAATCTATGATCGTTGGGGCCTGGCATGAAAAGGTCAAGTGAGCCAAATTTCTTTTTTAGACTTTAGAGTTGGGAAACTGAGACTCTGAGGTAGTAAGCATAGGGACAAGCTGGAAGGATAAATCAAGAATTGACTTAATGTAGAGAACGAGATAGGCGCAGGCCTCACCACGCTGATGTGGCAGGGAAGGACACCAGGGACTGTAGCTGTGGGGAGAACAGCAGACCCAAGGAAGTGCGAGTGTCCCGCCTGCCCTGCGGATACTCCCCCACTGGTGTTCCCTCAGTGAAGGCCTTTGCTTGGGCCAGCTTGAGTGGATCTTCATTAATTGTACCTGGAAGAGCCTAGTATAGCAGATTCAATCCTCCCTCTGCTTCCCTCCATGGCTTTTATAAGTCACCAGTGTGACTCAGTTTGCTTAGAGGATGTTCTTCCTGAATGAGTCAGTATCACAGAAAAGCATTATATGCAGAGTGTAATCAGGAAAGTTTTGTCTGTGATCAGTGCCTCCTGTAGGCATTTAGTGAAAACCTACTTTGTGTTTAGTGAATTCAACCTACCTTGGAGGTTGTTGGATTAAAAGGGTAAGCCTGCCAAGTATCTCCTGCCCTGTAGGATGACAGTGATGGTAGTGATACAGTACTTGTTGCTCTAGGTTCATGCTTTGTGAGGACAGACACATGTCTGTTTTATTTGTGGCTGTATACTGTATGCTTAAGCATATTGCCTGGCTGTAATGTCCACAGTAAGTATATATTAAATGTTGAGTTAGATAATATTTCAGTGGAACAAAATCACTGGATTAGTTTTCTATAATTTTTTTTTTTTTTTTGCAGTTTTTGGCCGGGGCTGGGTTTGAACCTGCCACCTCCGGCATATGGGGCCGGTGCCCTACCCCTTTGAGCCACAGGTGCTGCCCAGTTTTCTATAATTTTAATAGTAGTTTGATACATTGTATACATTAATAAAAACACTAACTTGTCTATTAAATAAGCCAGAGAAATCTGCTCACTTACATTTGGTTAGCCTGCAGTATGTAGTATTCTATGTACTGAAATAAGGAGTTTAAATGAATGTAGCAAAAGTCATAACATTTTTTAGGCATCATTATATTCTGTTTTGAATTTTTTACAGGAGTGACTTTCAGTAAAGATAAATGAGGGCTTGGGATGTATGTGAACATCCCCCAAAAGGGCAATGGTTATGAAAAATGCCTTATGGTATGGTGACTTGTTTCTGTGTGAAATAGCAGCTGTTTTTCTGTTCGTATTTTTAATAGTCCCTCAAGTTAGGCCTGCAGAATTGAGTGTTTTGTTCACTAGTTCTTCTTCTCTTTACCTTCTTGGTTTATGCCCTGTAAAAAGGTCAGTGCCACCTAATTATACCTTTGTGACTTATGTGGAGTGTTGGATAATGAAGTAAAAACTTTAAAGTTTGTTGTGAAGTATTTCAGTTTATAGCTATCATATATAAGGACTAAATGGCCTTTTGACTTACAAATATGAACTTTATAATTTAATTCTTTAAGAGCCAAGTAGTAGGATGCAAAGTCCTTAGCCCCAGGTTGATGGACACAGAGGAGGTGGTCGTTGGGTAGATACCCAACCCACCCACCCCCAAATTATGGAGCAGTGATGTTGAAAGGTTTTTTGAGGCTGGGTGTGGTGGCTTCATCACTCTGGGAGGCTGAAGTGAAAGGATTCCTTGAGCTCAGGAATTTAAGACCAGCCTGAGAGAGAGTGGGACCCCGTCTCTACTAAAAATAGAAAAATTAGTGGGGCGTTGTGGTGGGCACCTCCTGTCCCAGCTACTCAGGAGGCTGAGGCAGGGGGATTGCTTGAACCCAGGAGATTCAGGCTGCTGTGAGTGAGGCTGATTCCATGCCCTCTTGCCTGGGCAACAGAGTGAGACTCTGTCTCCAAAAAAAAAAAAAAAGTTTAAACCACCACATTGTTTTTTCATATGTAGATGTCAGCTTATACATGGACAGAGTAATATTCACCCAAGTAGAAGTCAGAGTGAAGCCTTGGGAACAAATAATCTTTATGCAGCTTCTCAGCAGGATAGGCTACTTGGAATTTTAAGTTTTATTTGTTCATCATTGCTGTGAGGTTGGATAATTCATTTTCTTCTGACTTAATTGAGCTTTGGGACTTTATTTAAGGAACCACTGAAAAAGTTTTGTTTAATTATATGTACTTCTGTAAGATATTTATCTAAAAATGTCCTCTCTTCAACTTGTTACCTATATGTAAAATTTTTTCAATGCAGAAGACTCTAGGTATTCTAATTTTTTTTTTTTAAAGGAGCATAAGAAAGTTTGAGGCAATCTGATATTTGCAGAGATCTACTGTACAAGAATATTGGCAAAGTCTTGTCCTTCAAACTTGAATCGTTAGACCTGGAAATTTGTCATTCGTATGTATACGTAGATACTTGTATTAAGAGTCAACTCAATAGTCCAAGAAAAACCTATTTGGAGTACTGAAAAAAATTAAGGAAACTGAGATAATATTGACCTTTTCTGATATTGTATGTAAGAACAATGATACATGTGCTTTGAAAAAAATACCATTTTAAAATGATTAAATTGTTCTGTTAATTACTTGAACTGTTTGCATAAATAATGCCAAATGTTTAGAAATGCTTTCCTAGGGTTTTTTTTTTTTAATTTTTTAAATTTCAAACCATTAATTTTAATGCATAAGCCTTTTGAGTGGTCTGGTTAATCGAATTCTCAGTGTAAGAGATTAACTTACAGAAATCCATTTTTATTTTGATGCTTATGGCAAAAATATCGAATATACTGTATATTTAAGTGAACAGTCGAATCTTTGAATTGGAGTTTGTCGTGCTGGTGGGGCAAGGAGGAAAGTGTGTGACGAGAGGGTTACGGTTACTAAACTTGAAACCGTCTCTGTTGTCACTAAAGTCTTGGGAAGTTTACTAGGTAGAGCCCAGGATGGACTGTGGGTGATAATCTTTTGAGAAGGAAAAGAAAAGAAAATGATCATGAGAAAACATTTCTATTATTAGGTTATTTTCTGCTATTTGTCTTTTAAAAGAGACCTTCAGGAATAAGTTGGAAGTGTATTTATTAAAATTGTGGTTTACAGAAAGTTGTTAGAGAGTGATTCTTTGCTTCTCAAAAGGAATTACATGTAACAGGATACCTTAATAATGACTTAATATTAAAAAATTTATCTGTAATTTTAAAAGAATTTTAAGAACAGAGTTTCTTATGAATATTTCTGTTTTATGGGTTTTTTTAAAGTTCATTTAAACTAAATCAGATCAGTTAGTATCTAGAACAATGTTACCTGTTCTCTAAACATTTGAAGAGGCATATTCAGTCTGTTCTTTGAGGCGTCTTTTTGGTGCTTATGAGGACTGCAGTGGCTTTCAGAAGTTGCTCTCCAATCTTTCATGGCTGGTTTTAAGTGTTTTCAAAGTTAATTTAAAAAAAGACTTATGATACATACTAAACTGGTTTTGCCTATAAAAAGAAATAATGTCTCTTCTGAACTTTATGCTCTGTGGCTATTCATTATCCTTACCTAGTGGGCATTTTGAAAAAATTATCACACATTTGAACGCTGTCTTTTTTGTTTGTTTTTTTTTTTTTTTTAGGCCTTTGCCTATTTACCTTGCCTTTACCTTTATAAAATTAAACTTGAGCTTTGAGAAAATGGCAGGGTCTTTTTCTGGCCAGTCAAATGCCTTGACTGTTTCCTTGTTAAGTTACTCGTCTTATGTCTCTAGCACCTCTCGTTAGAAACTCTTCTGAAAGCTCTGGTTGTCTGCTGTGGTTCATTTCACTGCTGTGTTTATACGGCACCACTGAGCTTTTGCTGTCACTATAAGCAGAGTATGCCACTGTCACGCGTGCTTTGGCATTGTGTCATGTCTTAACTTGGTTATTTTGAGGGGCACACACCATACTGCTTTATGACAGGACCCAGATGAAAGTGTAGAGGCAGAGGGTTATGTGTTTGTTCAAAGTGAAATAAACAGCTTTGATTAATCCAGAAAAATTAACTTTCTTGGTAGAATAAATTTTCTGAGAGTTCAGAGGCCATCTGCTAAAGGACTTTGGCAGATACTTACTAGTGTGCTGAGTGCCCCTAATAACCAGGGTGTGATGCGGCGTTGGGCGCGTTGACTTAACGTTGTTTTCTTTTTTAGGTCCACACCTCCCAGGCCTGCTGCAGATCTCCAACTCCTGCTTTGTGTGACCCCCCAGCATGCTCTCTGCCGGTGGCATCACAGCCCCCACAACATCTTTCTGAAGCCGGGAGAGGGCCTGTAGGGGTAAGGAGAATCCCGTTTTTAAAAGCTATCAGTATTTTATATCCCATAGGGTATAAAATAGGAATATTACCTCCCTCCCCAGCGCCCCTTTAAAAATGTGCTGTATTATATGTGTTTTTTAAAGTAGTAACAAGTACATGCACAGAGGAAGCAAAATACGGGACTTGCCTTACCCCTCTAGGACAGTTCCAGAAGTTAGTGGGGTTTGGTGAAAGGGTATTTTGGCACCAGCAGAGAGCATGCTGGGCTGCTGCAAGGAGCAGGAGCTGGCAATCAGCAGCGAGTATGGATGTTGGCAACTGAACTGGGGCTTACAGGGGGTAAGTTTGAGTCCATTTGTGCAACGTGCATTTCCCCAGGCTCATTGGGACTCATGGTCCACCAGTCTAAACTATTTTTGTTGCTGTCCTCTTGGTGATGTTTTATAGGATATTGCTCAGAAATAGTGAGGCTTTTCTGCAGTGCTAGATGTAGAGCAAGCCCTCCAAAATGCTTGAGATGGATGTAGCTATACCTCTGACAGCTCCACCCTGGGAATTCTTTGGTCACCTGGTGGTGACGTGGGGTATGTGAGAGACAGCAAAATGCGGTGACCGAGTGCTTTACCCCTTATAGCATTTCTACCTCTTTATCGGAGTACATGCATGTCTTCCTTTTTCTTGTTTTAGGAAGATTCAATGGTAAAATTTTCTGAAAGACAGGTATTTGTCGTTCTAAATGATTATTGGGTATCCAAGACTTTGTTAGTCACTAAAGAAGTACAATTTTAATCACTAAAATCAGTGTAAAGAAGTGACTGCCGGGCACCATTCATACTGAATCAGGGAATAATACACGAGAACAGCTCTTCCCCCCCACACACAGTGAAGGTGCTGTCAGACGGCTAGTTCAGGTCTCGTGTGAGTAATCAGTGTCTCAGGGCTAAGGAAAGAGAGTGTTCTCGGTGGGCACTCAGGGGAGTTCTGTGAAGGTAGCTGAATTTTGACACATTAGTGAGGTATGGATAGGCAGAATGGAGGAACCTTCCCAGGTGTACTTGTCAACCTATCTCTGAGCAGTGCAGGCAGTGAGCCTGGCGAGTCTGGGAGTCGTGAGAAGATGGCCCACAGGACAGCACTGAAGAGCACAGGTTAGTGGGTCTCGGGAAGCAGAGGTGGAGACGTAGAATGGGACCTGTTCACAGACCATCTTCAGGGTTAGACAAGTTAAGATTTTATGTGATGGGTAGTAGACAGCTTTTGCAGGCTTTATATTCCAGGCCAGCCAACTTGCAAAACACTGCTTCAGAAGATTGGGCAGCTGGGTATAATGGGAAAGATGGTAGAAGTTCCAGTTAAGAAGCCAGGTCTGTCATTCATGGGTAAGATGAAAAGGACCAAGATAGTGAAGATGGGATATCAGTAATTATAACAAAATCAGGAGTAATTGTTACAGCAACAATATGGTGTTTATGTAGCCGCTCATGTAATTATTTCCAAATTAGACCCAAAGAAGGGTTCACATCATGGAGGCTTTGGCATTCTTGAAATAATAGCCATTCACAGTGGAGGGTAGACCCCAGTGTAGTGGATAAAACTGGTTTTAATCCCTGGAGAGAGATACTGACATCTTAAGGAACAAATTAGTAGAGTCCCAGTATGACTATTTACAAAGCTTCAGCCTTTACAGTTACTAAGAAATGGATTTTATCCTTCAGGCTGATAAGTTCTTGTTTTATTCTCTAATCAATGTGGATGTCATTGTTAGACTGTTTTTATTTAGTCACTAACCCAGATCTGCTGAATGGATTATAAATTTTGCCCACAATAACATTGATTTTTAGTAAACTTCTATGTTGGAATTAGTGATGACTGGTGTTTATTTATTTATTTTTTTTGGCACTAGAAGTTTTGATTCTACTGAGGATTTAAGTAAGTTCATGATAGTAGAGCACTCGGATACATCGTATGAGGTTTGAGAAGATTGTGTAGTAAGCTGACAAATCTTTCAGTCACAGTGATGCTGCATAAAGCTTCCTGTACTGATTGTTCTTCAACGATGCTTCATGCTGTCAAAGTCATTTGAGCTGGATCTGAATCGGATCCAGTTGGCAGAGCTCCCCCCATGTGTGGAATGCTCATAAATTCTGCAGGCACACAGATCTAATACAGTGTAATGAGAGAGCTGCTGGGAGAAAAAATTGATTACAGGGTTGCAGACAGTATCATTAACATTTCTTGCCATGATACACCAGATGTCTTCCCTAATAGACTATTTTTGTTAATTTAGTTTTTATAGGATAACATTGATTGCATCATAATTTAACTTTTTTGCATATTCAGGTATATGTGATCTGTGTTTCTATGGTAATGATGGAGTAAACTCATCATATTTAATTTTATAAATTTTTAACTTATCTGTTCATTTTTGTATTTGTGCTGGAGAGACATTTTTATTATTACTAAAAACATGTTAACTTGGATGTTCTCTAGCAAAAAGGATAGTGTTCGCTGGTGCTGGTGGTGGGGAGTAGTGAGGGAGGTAAAGAGACTGGTCAGAGGGGGCCCCACTCCCAGACGATTTTGAGTAGAAGCTGCATGGCAGCATGGCAGAGTCTCAGTCCAGCCAAAGGAGAAAAAGGACAGCTTTTCCAGGGGACTTAAAATGCATATTTATTTGCTTTGTTGTGTTATGAATGCGGCAGTGCACACCAGGGTTCTTGTCGGCTGCACCATCTTCTTCCTCACTAGGCGATCAGGGGCTCCTACGGATCCTTAGCTACTTTAGCATTTTTATGCTTTTTGTTTGACCTCTGGCGAGTGGGCAGCACACATAACTAAGGCAGCGCTGTAATGGTGGTTTGAGCTATATTATTTCATTCATTACTATTTTTTTTTTTTTTTTTTTAATTTTGGATTAATACGAGGGTACATCTGAGTAGGCTACATTGTTTGCATTTGTAAGATAAAGTGTGGGTTGCAGTTGAGTCCTTCACCCAGGAAGTGTTCCATATGCCCTATGTTGTACCCAGTAGGTGGGAACTTGATGGCCCTTCTTGACTTTGAATTGTTTTCCTCTTGTATGGGCCTAAAGTTGTTCATCTACTAGTTTTAATACATGGGATGCTTGTTCTTCCATTCTTGAAATACTTCGGAGAGTCTTCAGATCCATCTGGGTAAATACAAAACATGCAGAGTCTCCTTCTCTCTTCCTGGGCAGATAGTATTCCATGATATACATGCGCCACATTTTATTAGTCCATTCATGTGTTGACGGGCACTTGGGTTGTTTCCACATCTCTGTAATGATGAATTGAGCTGCTTTAAACATTTGAGTTCAAACGTCCTTATGATAAAATTCTAACAGCAACACACATACCAACACAAAATCATGGAAACTAAACAACCTTTCGCTGAATGATTTGCTGAATGATAGTCACAGAGGAGAAAAAGAAGGAAATCATTAGATACCCTGAACAAAATGTTATTTTTAGTTTTGGTACATGTCCTGTTAGAGAACTTTTTTACTCTTGACGTGTTGCTTTTAATACAGAACACATTAATTAATCATGTTAATCTTTTTAATCCTTAGTTTTACCTCTTATAGATAAAATGCTACTATCTACATCAAATAGTTATTGCAAAAATTAAATAAAGTAATTCATTAAGTTCCTTAGCACAATACTTAGCATATAATAAGCATACATTCAGCATTATCTATTATTATATAGTACTTTTTGATTTATACGTATTCTGCTTTTAACTTATTAGTTTTCTAGATATTCTTAACCCGAGGTTCACAGGCCTCTGGTTTGGTCTCTGAGTTTAAAAGGGTCTGAACTTTCTGAAATTCCTTGCAAAGTCTTAAATTTATGTTTGTTTTTCTGGAAAGAGGATCTATAATTTTTGACTATGGATGCTTTCTCAATAGATTGCTAAGATAATGGAAATAATTTAAAAATTAAGGTTAAAAATTGCTGCTCTTTAGTAGTTCTGCATGGGTCATTTAAAACCTCAAATCAGATCTTTTTGTTTTGGGAGACAGTCTCACTTTGTTGCACTTGGTAGAGTGCCTGTGGTGACATAACTCACAGCAAGCAGCAAGCTCAGACTCCTGGGCTCAAGGGATTCCCTTTGCCTCAGCCTAAGGTAGTAAACTGACATTGAGCTTGACTTGGTGCCAGGAACTGCTTTGGTCTTTTTACCTAGCATAATCTATCTAATCTCTGCGCGCACATGTTCTGTGACATTTACTTCATTTGGCAGACAGGAAAACTTCAAGCTCACATTTGCATAAAAATCTTGTCTTTAGTGAGTGACAGGCTTGTGGCTCACATCTGGGGAACTCGCCCTAGCCTGGATCCTCTTCCTTGCCCTCTGGGTTGATTTCTGTGATTCCTGAGCCATCCTTGTCTTGTCGCCCACTTTTGCTGCCTGGGACTACAGGCACCTGATATATTTTTAGAGATGGGGTGTGTGTGTGTGTGTGTGTGCGCGCGCGCGCGTCTCGAACCGGTGAGCTTAGGCGATCTGCCTGCTTCGGCCTCCCAGAGTGCTGGGATTACAGGCATGAGCCACTTCACCCAGCCTTGAAATGCCATTTTGGAAATGAAGCTGATTGTATTTATCCGCTTGTTGCTGAGGAGGAACTCTTATCCGGTTACTTGTTTAGCTGTGCAAGAGTTTTTGAGGCTTATTTTCTGTGGCTTCTCCACTTGATACAAAGTATACCAAAAATAACCATTGAGAAAGATCGTGAGAGGATTCTACCTTTTTTATTTGACTATAGTGAAAGGTCTTAAAATGACTGGAGTTTTAGAAGAATTGCTAATACAAATGCTGGGATTAATGATGATTCCTAGTCCCCTTGAATTTTAATGTAACAAGTTGTAAAAATTCTTTAAGCACCCAACTGACCTATAATGCAAAGGCCATCTGGTATCAGTGTCGGAGAACATGGACCCTGCTTTCAGAGCAGTTCTTTTCACCTGGGGCAGTTGTTTTTATGCCTTCTTCCCCATTAAAATGGAATGTCAGCTAATTTGGTCTTAAGACTATCTTTCCATCATATTCAGCAAGTCACATTTTCAGAACACAGAGTTCAGTAATTCTGTGCTTTTATAGCTGCTTATGGCTTAAGCAGGCTTTTTGTGACCGTAAGTATATATTAGCTGTGATGATCCTTTGCAAGTTTTATTGAGCTTCCTGTTCTTTCAGGGATAATTGTTTACTTACAGGTACTGTTAGGCCTTTCAACCCTGCCTTATTTGGGGGTGTTTTGTATTGTTATATTGAAAAATATCTAAACAAATATGTGGAGCTTCCAAGCTTTGCAAGTTACCCAGAATTAGTTTTACCAATAGAATGCCAAAGACATTTTATTTTAGCCCACAGAAATAAGCAATGTATATTTTATTTAGCCTAACTTTGATTTTAGCATTATTCTTCACTTAGGATATCATAGTATTTTTAATGGCAGTGTCTTCTATAAACATCAAGGCCTTTTAAGGAAGAAGAGATGACAGTCTTTCCCAGGGGTACCAGATTTTCCTGAAGAATGAGGTTTAAGTAATACACTGAAATTATTATTTCAGTAGTAATACACTGTAGAAATTATTATGCCTCATGCCTGAAAGTAGGCATTTTTTGTTATATCTTTAATCCCATGATGCATAATTAGGTTGAACATCAGATATTTTCTCCCATCCTAAAATGAATGTAGCTTCCCTCTTTTATCCCATAATGTATTCTTTAAATGACAATCTGAGAATAGAAAATCTTAGATTTTTCAGTCTGTGCATAGTGTTCATTTTTAGGATCTGGCAACCCATTTTCAAGAAATAAGTTGTCTGAAAGGAATAGAAGTTTATATATTTCTATCATTTCAGCAGATTTAAAGTTACTCCCTTTGCACGCCCCCCCCCCCCAACCTTCCCCAGCTTGTCCCTTTTTATTCCATTGAAATTCTTAACATGGAAGGAAAAAGACATGTTTGTCAGCTTGAGTAAAGTTTGATGGCTAAAGTAATCAAAGGCTATTTATTTATTTATTTATTTATTTTTTGAGACAGTCTCACTTTATCACCCTGGGTAGAGTACTGTGACATCATAGTCACAGCTCACAGCAATCTCAAACTCTTGAGCTCAAGTGATTCTCTTGCCTCAGCTTCTCGAGTAGCTGGGACTACAGATGCCTGTCACAACACCTGGACATTTTTTGAGACAGGGCCTTGCTCTGGCTCAGGCTGGTCTTGAACTCCTGAGCTCAAGCAATCTACCCGCCTTGGCCTCCCAGAGAGCTAGGATTCCAGGTGTGAGGCACTGCACCAGGCAGTTTCTTTATGTCTGGCTTGTAGTGCTGATTGTTTGCCTTTCGAATATTTCTATGGGGAAGCTTACTGGCTTTTATAACAGGTAAGTGGTTGCCACACAGGAGAGATGCACTTTCACTGTGAGACTTCTGCCCTTGTCTCCACCCTGGAGATGGGGAAGTTTCTCCTAGACTCCTGACTCTGTATGCTGCTATCCTACTGGAGGGCCATGTAATATTGTGTGGTTTGGAGGGAGAGGCAAAGGACCTAGAAAAGCAGCTGTCAAGTGCCTTTAGTGCCCAGTAATAGAAGATGTGTATGTGGTGACCTTGGACATGAAGGCACTTGAGATTAAGGCACCTTGATCTAAAGGGTTGTGAAAGGGTATTTCGGAATAGCATCTCAAGGCAAATTAGCAACAGACATGATTGCACCCTCTCACACTGTTAAATAGTCTGTGTGTGTGTGGGTGGATGGGGAGGGACTAATTGTCTACAGTGAGAAAGCTGGAGTTAAATACAATAGTGGAATTTTAGGATTGTTTACCTGGAAGGAGGAATTCTGTGAGGGATGCAGCTTTCTTTGTACTTGAATCAGAAATCATCTTGTCTGGAGCCTAAATTTTTTGTTGTTGTTTTGGTTAGTTTTCTAGTATTTAAAGATGCAGGGATACTCTTGAATTAGTATTACTGCTGAATTTAACACTTGGTTGGTTTTCCCTGGTTGGGGACTTTTGGACCTTCCAGTGATGGAATGAGGAAATAGTGATACCGTTTCTCCCTGTTCTTTCCTTTTGTTAGTAGCATGGTTTTGGATATATTAAAAATATCCGCAGATGTCCAAAGATTGGCACATTTACCGTTGTGTTTATCATTCTGCTCTTAAGATATCGAGCAGATTTGTTAAGGAACAAGATGGAAATGAGCAAAGATGTCTGATGCATTGTTAAAAATCTTTAAAAAGAAAAATAGCTGGCAAATGATAATTGACAGAGTGTTTAATCTGTTGAACTTGAAATGCTGCTGTGGTTACTTGTGGGTTAAGTAGAGAAGGTGCATCCATGAGGCCAGTGGCTTTTAAGAATTGTCTGAGGGATGACAGGGAATCCTAGGTGACAGTTTAAGGATTGCATGGCAGGGAAGGCGCTGAGATTAAATTCCCCGATGTTGTCGCTGAGCTGTAAGGCCGAAGATAACACTCTCTCCTTCTGCTGAAAACAAGAATCAATACTTACTCCTTGATGGGCTAAATTATTAAAAAGAGCCCTTCTTACAATGTTTCATTATCCAGGATTTGCCTCAGCTGGTGATTTGTCAGAGGCATAGGGAGATTGGTGAGGCATTTTGTATTAGTCAGTAGACTGGTGAAGCCCTTTGGATAATTCCTTTCTATTTTACAATGCTTTAGAATAGATTTGTCATTTATTTTTGCCTAAGTGGCTTGTGTTTTTTGGAATTATTAAGCAGAGGGCTGGGCACATGCACACGTTTCCTTTCCACCTTGTTTGTCTTTGTTTTATTCTTTTGGAGCTGTGAGCATGTGGTTCACAGATTGCCTTGGTGTTGGCCTTAGCAGACATCCAGTGGATTTGGCCTGTTACATTACCTGATGCATTAGTTAGCACACGTTGAGCTTTACATTCTTCCCTTAGGAGGGAAATTATACAAAAAGTTAAGTTAGACTTGCTTTTGTTCTGTAGCTTTTAACCATGGGCTGGGCTGGGTTGTTAATTTGTTAGGTGACTGGTAGGACTTCAGCTAACAAATTGCAAAGGAAAAGCAGCCCATCTTGTGCGCCTCAGGGAGGGAGAAAAGAAACTATCATTGTGCTATTTGGGTGCTGTCCGTCTTACTCATCCCAGAATAACAGGAGGCTTGGGAAGGGAGAGAAGGAAGAGCCTCCAGGGGTAATCCTTTGCCACTGGCCCCGCTGGGAGGAGTTACGCCGGAGGCATTGTCACGCGGAATCCTAATTGGACCCGTCAGTTGGAAGGGCACACCTGCAGTCCGGTGGGTGAAGTTTGAAGCATTCTGCCCTTATGTGGTTTGAGCAGTATTTCAGCATTGGTGGTGTGATATATTTATATTCTTTCAGTGGTGACTATACTGTCATAAAGGATTTTTGAATTTAGCCTCAGGAAGAGCATGGTCAGCTGGACAAAGCCAGGAGATGTCGGTCATGTCGGTCTCTAGTGAAACGCCGAGGCACAGTGAGGCTGAAGAACAGTATCAGATCACACTTCTGCTTCCCTGGAAAACCGATCAGATGAAGCCATCCCTTTTTCTGGTGTGGAGGGAGAAGGTTGAGAGGGAAAGGAGACTAATAAATGAAGGAAGACCCGAGAGGGGGAGAGACTTCTTTGAGATCCGAGTGGTCAGCCTCTAGTAAGAGGGCATTGGAAGTGCTTTCTGTGTGGAATCCACCCCTGGTGGGTGCCCAGTTGCCATGGAGAGGCTGTGGCATGTGGAGGGTCCCGCCGGGAGGATAGGCTTAGGCTGGCTTCCTGTGCGGGGGGTGGGTGGAGAGAGCCATGCTGCTTTGGCACCGTGCTTCCCACCCGGCTCCCGGCTCTGGTGGAGGCCAGGCTCGCCCTTTAGGTCCCACCTGTCTGCTTCTGGGGGCAGCCCTGTTCCCATTCCCCTTTTCTTCTGTTGTGCTGTGTTTTGCTGTGTTGCTATTTCCCGTTTCCCCAGGTTCACAGCTTCTGCCGGGCCCTTGCAGTTGGCTGAATGCGTAAGCTGAGTGCACAGGTCTTGCCGCACGCTGTAGCAGACCCACGTGTTCTGTCACAGGAATCTGGAGAACATACCTGAGGTTTGCACTGTGTCCTATTAAACTGCCTTGAGTACAGGTGCGAATCTTCTGAGCACATAGGTTTATCAGAAATAAAAGAGACATACTGCCCTTTTGTGTTCTGTGTAGAAAGACAGAGTGGCTGAGACCTGGATAGCCATTGATGGTATTTCCTGCTTGAATGAAATTCATCTTCCTGCTATATTTAAGGAAATAGTTACCCTCACAGCCACTGGTGAATTAATACCAGCAGTTAGTTGAGTAGAGGAATAGATTCTTCTAGAAAATGGGCCGGAAAAGTGTCAACAGGATTGATCATTCTTTTAAAAATCCAGTGAAATGTTTACTTAAAAAATAATTAGAAACTTCCTTGCTTTGTAGACTTCATTATCGTCCAGACCAAATGTGGTCTCCTGTTACGTGCACTTTTATACTTTGACATCATATAACTTGGCTCTGATCTGATTGAGAAAGCCTGTGCTGTAAACTACCCCTTCCCTGGGACAGGAGCCTAATGATGGGGGTTTCTTAGCTATGCTGTAGGACAAATTCTCTGACCTTTACTCCCACCATTTTCCAGTGCTGTAGATTTTTTTCTCCCTTTGCCTGGTCATTTGGGTTATCATTTTAGAGACCTGGCTTAATAAGAGCCAGTATGAATTTCTTTAAGAATTCATGTCGGGTTCAGTACCCGTGCACCGTGGTTAGGGTGTTGGCCACATACAATGAGGCTGGTGGGTTCCAACCTGGCCCGGGCCAGCTAACTGCAACAACAAAAAAAATAGCCAGGCGTGGCGGGTGCCTGTAGTTCTAGTTACTTGGGAGGCTGCGGCAAGAAAATTGCTTAAGCCCAACAGTTTGAGGTTGCTGTGAGCTGTGACACCATGGCATTCTTCCGAGGGCAACATAGTGAGGCTCTGTCTTTTAAAAAAAAAAAAAAAAAAAAGAATTCATGTCTTTTTGGGTGCGGTGGCTTATGTCTATAATCCCAGCACTGTGGGGAGGCTAAGGAGGGAGAATTGCTTGAGCTTAGGAGTTCAAGACTTGCCTGAGCGAGAGTGAGACACCCCCTCTCCCCCAACTCCTTAAAAAAAAAAAAAAAAAAAAAAAAAAAGGACAAACCCAGCTGGGTGCCAGGGCAAGTGCCTGTAATCCCAGCAGCTTTTGGAGGCTGAGGCAGCAGGATGCCCACAGCCCAAGTCTGAGGTAGCAGTGAGCTATGACGCCATTGCACTCTGCTCAGAGCATAGGGTGGGACTCTGTCTCAACAACAACAACAAAAATTAGCATTAGTACAAATTAAGTGATGAAACACTTGCTATTTTAACTAATGAGAGCGGAATCCTGTTAACTTCCCCTTTTATTGGCTCATGCCATGGGCATATGTCATTTTTTAAATAGTGTTTTTGACCTTTAGGATTATTGAAGGTGAAATTTGTGTAAGGTCTCTTAGGGAGTGATTTTTGAGGGATTCTGTGTCAACATTGCTTTCAAAGACAGGTCATAACTGTATCATACATTTCTTAAGTTAATTCATTAGAGAAATTTGTTTTCTTACTCAACCTGGGTTTCTCTGTAAGGGTGATTAAAATATCAGAGCAGTTCACTGGATTTTTATGTTGTATTCTGACTCGTGTCTGGCAGACTGGAGATGTTTCATATTTGGGTCAGCTTTTTGTAGGCAGTTCTTACCTCATGAACTAAGAATACATACATACCCTCTTCCCCAAAGTGTTTATGAGGTAGAAGGCTCGCTCCTACCAGGCTTTAGAGCAGTGGCTCTAATGCCGCGGCCCTTTGATACACTTCCTGTGGGTTGTGACCCACAGGTTGAGAACCCCTGCTTTAGAGGATAGCCGCCTGATTTTGTGTAACATTATTACTTATTGACAGAAGCTTTTTGCACACAAGGACAGCACAATGTTCCTATTAAAGACAAGATAGTAAATGTTTTCAGCTTTACTTTCTCTGTGGCAGCTACACAGCTCAACTATAGACAGTCTGTAAACAAATGAGCAGGACTGATGATGTTCCAGTAAAAATTTATTTACACAAATAGGTGGTGGCCAGGATTTGCCTGGTGGGCCTGTAGTTTGCCGACCCTGGACCTCGTATAAACTGTTGGGTCACTGCAAAAGGTCCTCACTATGGCTCCCTGTCTACATAAAGGTTGAGTGTGGTTTGCAGAGTTAGTGGGGAATTGGTCTTTTCCTTCCCTATATTCTTTTGAGCTGATGAGTCCTTACTTTACTATATCTACACCACCTACATTGCCAACCACCTCCTCCGCCTTCGTTTTTGTATAGTGCCCTAGTTAGGTAGGGATTCCTTGTAAGAAATCATTCACTAATGGTCCTTGAGGTTTTTGGTTTTTTTTTTTTTTTTTTTTTTTTGATCCTTGAGTATTTTTATAGCATGTTTAGATACTAGAGCCATTAAATATGCTTTTTCAGTCTTTTTTTTTTTTTCCCTTTGACAATTAGCTTATAATATCTGTAGGGAAACTATGAAGTTTTACATGTGCATAGCAAAATACATAAAGTTTTATGTCCTAATTTTTCTTGTTTTTTTTTTTTAAAGAGTTGTAACAAAATATTCAGGACAACGAAAGAGCCTTTTTATCTGCATTTAATGAAACAAATGACTTCTGTTTAATTTAGTTTTTAACTGATAAACATTGATAAGGGCAAATAATTTTTCAGGTGAAATAAGGTGTTGGATACCTATATTAGAGAATTAAATTTGCCAAAGAGCAATTAGTCCACAGCCAAGATGCCGAGTCCACACCAACAGCTTTTTGACAACACAAGGGGAGGGGCCTCCTGGGACGAGAGGAAGGTATTCCGTGACAGCCCCTCTTCCCTGTAGAAGGGCTGTCTCAGAAGATTAGCAGTGGTTATCAGAAGTCTCATTTATGTCAGAGAACAATATGTTATGAATCATGACATTCTTCTCCAAACTGTTTTTGGAAACATTATTACTTATTGACAGGGTGTATCTAGATCTGACATTAGTGTTTCAGATTTTGAGACTAGAGTTGGAGGGTTTGTGGCATAACCTGACTTGATTGGATATATACTGTATTCTCTTTGTTCAGTTGCTCCATTGCTGGCTAAGGTCTTGTAAAAATTGTCTGTGATTTTTGTTCCTCTGTCTCGTTTCACTAACGTTTTGTTCCCACTGTAAAGTGGAATAGACTCAGTGTAGCCATTAAATCTGATTTTATCTTCACTAGTTGATGGTGGCATATTTGTTATGTCTTTTCACCCTGTGGCATACATACTTCGTGTGTGTAAGAACACAGTTCTGATCATGTATATTTTATGTATGATTGTGATAAGGTAATTTCACTTCATGGAGAGGTGGCTTGTTCTTGGGGAAGGAGGACCCAGCTGGCTTCTGTTTTCAGTTCTGTGCTTTCTAGCTGTGTTATTTTAGACAAACTGTTTAATCTTTCAGAACGTTAGTGTCCATAGCTGTCAAACCAAGATAGTACTTGTCCTGCTTACTTCATAGGGTATTTTCATGTGAAAATAAAAAGTAGTAAAACTGAAAATTTTGCAGTGGTATAACAAATATAGGAGTATCTGTTGTTGTTAGGATTGGCTATATAAAATAAAACTCCAGATCACAGTGGGTTAAGGTAATGTCTGTGTTCTCATATAAACACAAGGCGTTTTCTAGGGTGTGCAACCCAGGTTTGGTAGAAAGACCCAGTCCCCAGGTGTATAGTCTCTTAGTATCTGTTGGGTGCCCCTTAGCACGTGAATGGCTCCCTTCTAAAGGCAGGAGGATTGTTGTGCCCAGAAGTTTGAGGTTACTGTGAGCTAGGTTAAGGTCATGACACTCTAGCCCGGGTGACAGAGTGAAACTCTGTCTCAAACAGACAAATGGATTATGATTTAGTTCAGTTTGTGTTCCCCGTGGTAGGTGTGTGCTGCCCAGTAGGCATGGCGTGATGGGACCTGGGTGTTAGTAAGGTTGAGGAGGTGAATTTGGAGTTGTCTTAGAAAATGTGGGGCAGTAGAAGGGAGAGGGAAGTGGCTTCTGTATCCCTGACTCATCCGGATTTAGTATGGTGTCTGTCCTCTGTCTGTCTCAGCATATGCATAATTTTTGTCACAGCCCCTGCATTTGGAGAGTGGGAAGATGGGGTAAGGTTCCTTAATTGACTTCTGTAGGCTGTTTTGCATTGAACACAGGTAATGATGCTTGGATGTTTTTATCTAAAAGCATAAATTGGCATTTTATTTTTTCTTTCACTAGGAAAGATATTACTGCTGGTTGTTTGCCATTCAGTGTCAGTGAATGGGCGTGAATGGTTGGTGACTTATGGGAGGGTCAGGACTTTTTTCTTTCAGACCATCTCTCTCTTAACAAATCTGTGTGTAGAATATGTAACTTCTGTATTTGTTTTGTCCCAGAAAAGCCTCTTCACACCACCAAGTTATTTTATTTGTTTGTTTGTTTATTTATTTATTTCTTATAGGGTCTTGCTCTGTCATTCAGGCTGGAGGGCAGTGGTGCTATCTTAGCTCACAGCAACCTCCAACTCCTGGGCTCAAGCTTCCTCTCATCTCAGCCTCCAGAGTAGCTGGGACTACAGGCACATGCCACCGTGCTTGGCTAATTTTTTATTTTTATTTTTTGTGGAGATGGGATCTCACTGTGTTGCCCCAGCTAGTCTTGAATGCTGATCCTCAGGGGAACAAGGATCCTCCTCCTGCCTTTGCCTCCTAGAGTTCTGCTACTCCCAAGTTATTTACAGAGACAAACGTACCTTATCTGCCATCACAGGTGGTTTAAGGTTTACTTTCTTACTGCCCTGTGGAGGTTGGGACAAGATGCAGTGGATCTGATGACAATGCTGCAGAAATCTTTTGTAGCCCTCTCTTCAGAGTCTCAGTTAGAAGAAAGAGGTCTCTTGGCTTTCCTCTTCATGGGCTACAGACATTTGGGAGGCTCAGACTCAGTTCTTAACATCCGACGAGGGTGAATAACTTTTCAGTTGCTTCACACACCAACAGAACTGTACAGTTCAGTCAGGATACTTTGCAGACTAATGGTTGGTGACTCTTTCTACTCAGCAGTTCGTTAACTGTTTCCAGAAAAAGAAACTGCTAGAGGATTCTGGGTGTGACCAGGCATGTGGTCTCTCAGCCGAATTAGCACAGCTGAGCAGGCTCCAGGAGGGGAAGTCAAGTAACCCCTCACAGCAGTTAAAGGAGGGAAATGCAATTTGAGGACTCTATTTTCCAGAATAACAAATCGACAATGTATTTACCCAGGTGCTTGAAGCACTTCCTTTGTATTTCCTAAGCGTGAACTAATTAAGATTTAAAAAATTTCAAGTTCCACTTTGTAAAGCTTAAAAGGCATAGTTTGTGTACTTTTCCTACCAGCTTAAATGCCAGAATGAGAATATCAAACAGACTAGGTTGGCCTTTGAGTGAACGTGACCTGGAGGCTGCAAAGTGGATACTCCTCATGCAGTCTCTCTTAGGCTTTAGAGTCACATGAAGCATGGCCACAAGAAGACACTGGACAGGGCAGCTTCCCTTTGGGGTATGGGAGATGGAAAGGGTGGGCCTGGGGACTTCTCTCACCCAGACACATTTTAGGGCCTTTAATGAATGTAAAAGAAACACACGTAATCTAGGAGAGAGAAGCCTCACTAGGACATGCCAGATTTGCAGATTGGAGTTTAAATGAGGGTTTTCACAGATTTAGTTTAAATTTCCCCAGTGTGTTAATTGGTCTTAAGAAGTGTTTTTATTATTAAATTCAGACAATATTTATTAAATGAATACTATATGCAGAATAGTCCATTGTATAACTGGGAAAAGATGTGAATTAGTCTCCCTCTCCAGAGTGGCTGGCTTGGTGAGGGGAGATGTTTGTTTATTGCTGTTGCTTCAGGGCTGTACAGGGCCTAGCACATAGTAGGAGCTTAGTAAGTATTTGTTGATTATAAGAATATGAATACAATGTAGCTCTGCATGCAGAGTGGTTCAAGATGAGGAGGACTAATGAGAGGGGGGCTTGGAGAAGTGAGAGAGTGGTTTCTAAAGGTGGGACAGAAGCAAAGTGGGCGCTTCTGAGGTGGGGCTCAGCGGGTTGAATCTAAAGCTTTTCAGACAAAGGGTAGCCATGGACTGTTTCTGTTGAATTTTGGAGTCTACTTTGGTTTATTGATGAAATGGTTAGAGAGAGAACTGTAGGCTGTGCCCTGAAAGCTGAGGAACTAGGTTTTATTTGTTGTTCATTGAGGGACCATAGTACATGATCAAAACTGCGCTTTAAGAGAGTTAGATTAGGAGGTGCCTGTTGCTCAGTGGGTAGGATGCCAGCCACATACACTGAGGCTGGCGGGTTTAAACCCAGCCCGGGCCAGCTAAAACAACAGTGGCAACCATAATTAAAAAAAAAAAAAAAAAAAATAGCCGAGCACTGTGGCAGACGCCTCCAGTCCCAGCTACTTGGGAGGCTGAGGCAAGAGAATCACTTAAGCCCAAGAGTTTGAGGTTGCTATGAGCTGTGATGCCACAGCACTCTACTGAGGGCGACATAGTGAGACTCTGTCTCAAAAAAAAAAAAAAAACGAGAGAGAGAGAGAGAGAGAGAGAGAGATAGATAGATAGATAGATTAGCAATAGAAAGAGCTAATTAGGAAGCTACTCAGACAGTTCAAGTGAACTAAATAAGGGGGCACTATCAGTGAGAGTTGGTGGGGAAGGTGAGGGACTTGAAGTTGTTGATGAATATTTTTCTGCTTTGCCGCAAAATTATACATATATCTTTGCTGCCAATGAATTTGTATTGTAGATAGGGAACAGTCTGATTCAGTGCAATAATTGGAGGTGGGTATTAGGTGCACTGAAGTTAGAAGAACTCCTTGTAGTGTTCCCTTGTAAAGGTAGGTAAAAATGATTATGGTTTCACAGATTTCAAATGGAGGTTCAGAGACATTCAATAATTTTCCTAAGGTCATGTAGTATGTTGATAGTCAGACTTTGAATCCACATCTCCATAATATTTTAAAGCTTTTGCTTTTTTCCTGTGTCATAGTCTATGAAGGACAAATGGAAAAGATACTGAACATAGGCTGTCTAGAATTTTCTGGTTCTCAGCTCACTTTTCTATAGGGATTGCAGGCTCTTTTAAGGTCATTCAGACTTAGGGACTGGGAAGGGGTTTATTTCACCAGAAGCTTTATGCCTGTGGCATCTATTAAGAGTACGATGAAACAAGATAAAATCAAGTTCACTCCTAGATTTTGTTTTGCTTCTTTATACTTCAGAATTGTTCTTAAATTTAAGTTTGCTGGGCTGCATTGTTAATCTGAGAATGTCATTCTGATCATCCAGACTGGGAAGGGATGGTCTATATGCATTGTGGGCTGAGCAGCCATTCGTTACTTTTGTAGAGTCCTGTGACAATTCCAACTGTTTGCTTGTATTGTGCATTTATTTTTTTAACTTACATTTTCTAGTTTAGCTCTTTTGGTTTGGATGGTATTTTATTTTTTAATTAGAAACCACATGATTATGGACTTGTTATAGAAACCACATGATTATGGACTTGTTAGATTTTTGAGCATTGGTAAAATCCTTCTGATAGCTACTGCAGGTAGTACATCTGTGGCCTCAGGTCTTCAGCTGAGATGCACCTGAGCCGTGCTGTTCGCCTTTATGCTGGCAGGATTTGTCCTCTTGGCGTGCTCCCCTTCTCCCGAGTTTCTTTCTGTAGTTACCAGAGCTTTAGCTGATGTATTTTTCTAAGCGGAATATAGGTGAGGTATGTTACTAGTGTTTCTGCTTAAAAAAAAAAAAAATCTATTATTAGATAAAGCATAGATACAAACACCTGCACAATACATATGTATAGCTTAATGAATTATACTGCAGTTGGGAAATAGCACTCTGCCAGCCATCCACAGGGTCCTTTGCAGTGACAGACTCTTTCCCTACGAAATATAATAGTCCCTGACTTTTGTAATAGTCATTTCTTTATAGTTCCATTACACTTTTGTCACTGACAAAAGTGGGCACTACAGTTTGGCCTGTGATATGTCTTCTAAATCTATTATGAAATAATATATAGATTCCCTCCTTTTATCACTTTATTTTCCTAAATTATGTTTATGAACCCAAGCCATTTGACCTGGAGAATCCCCTGCAGTCTTGATTTTATTGAATGCGTAGTGCAGTTAGAGATGTGCCTCTGCCCTCTCAAGTTTTTGCTTATTAGTAACTGGATCCAGAGTTTTGATTAGACTCAGGTCCAATCCATTTGATAAAGGATACAGGTGCAAATAGTATCCTTTTAGAAGGAGACACATAATGTCTGATTTTTGTCCTTTTTTAGTGTTTTTAGCCTATATATGTTAATTCCTTAGGAGCTGCAAAACTGTAAGATTCTATCATTTCATTTTTATTTATTGGCTAGAATAATTGTGTATGGCATGCTTCCTGTGCTCTACTAGGTGGTTACCCAGTTGTACAGATGATACAGGAAAGGCAGGATAAGTCTCGATTCTTTCTCTTTATTTATCCAGCTTTTACGTAATGGATTGGTACCCTTAAACACATTGGATGGATTTCAGTTAATTGCAGTTTTTAATCCTTACTGAAGTCAGATTGCCCCCTTGTTGGCTAGGGGGAGGGAGCCTCTTCAGGTTAGCTCATGAGTCCTTTTGATGTAGGAACCTTCAATGATTTCCTTGCTATCTGTATGCCAAGGTGTTCCATCCTCATCTGGTCCATTTCCTGCAGCAGATTTATAATCAGAATTTCATCTCAAATCCCCCGTTTATTTTAGTGGGAAATGGTAACCAAAAGGGTAATGAGTCTCTTTGAGTCTCATTCCTGCTAGGTTGTTTATTATTTCTAAGCTTTTCAGTTTATATATTAATGATGTGGAAATAGATTTTATAATTTCAATGGACAAAAGAGGGAAACATATTACAGTTTATAAGTCATATTATATAGCACACTGATACTTCTCATTTAATTCCAGGATTACAGAGTTTTTATTCAACGTCACCTGTATTCCATTTGTATCTCCTTTCTTTTACAGAGAGATTTCTGGTTCTTAAGGACATAGGGGATGACAGAATTAGAATATCTCATAATTACTTCTTTATCTCATCTACCTATACAGCAGTCTCAGAATAACAACACTAATAACGCCACCTCCAGTTGTGATTTCTGAGAACAGTAGAGGAAAAATTTTTGTTTGCATTGTCCACTCTTCACCATTTTTTAAACGATAGTAGTATGTCGGCACTTTCGGGTCACATACTAGAGTCTTTTCCCTTGTAGCTCTCATTAGTCTTAGTTTTTCAAGTCACTATATATTTTAGCTTCATCACTAATTACTGTATAGATGTATCTCTAATCATTTTGGTTTTCTGAAGTTTGTTCTCTAATAGATGGTTAGAAACAATATTCATTGACTCCAATTTTTCTTTCTTTCTTTTTTTTTTTTTTTTTTTTTTTTTGAGGTAGTCTCACTTTGTTGCCCCAGGCTAGAATACTTGGCCTTATAGTTGACGGTAACCTAAAACTCCTAGGCTCAAGCGATCCTCTTGCCTTGGCCTCCAAGTACCTGGGACTACAGGCACCTGCCACAACGCCCAGCTAAGTTTTCTTTCTTCTTTTTTATATATTTTTGAGGAAAGACAGGGGTTTCACTCTTATTCAGGATGGTCTCGAACTCCTAAGCTCAAGTGATCCACTCGACTGAGCCTCCCATAGTGCTAGGATTACAGGTGTGAGCCACCACACCTGGCTGATAATTTATTTTACATATAAATTTAAGGCATGCAAGTGCAATTTTGTTACATGGCTATGTTGCTTAGTGTTAAATAAAGTCTGGGCTTTTAGTGTGTCCATCGTCTGAATAATGTACCTGTATCCATTAATTAACTTCTTACCACCCACCACCGTGCCTCCCAGCCACCCAGAGTCTGATGATAATCTCTTTCTCGTAAAATTCATGGACAGTAAAATCTCCATGGTTGACCACCTTCCCTCACTGACCACCTCCTTAAGTTGACCTAATTTTCATAGACTGGACATGCACCACACACACATACCAGTATAGTAGGCCTCGTTCCTTATGTGGACCACCTCCGCATGTTGACTGCTTTGTTACGGTCCCTCCGGTGGTCAACTTAATACAGGTTCTACTGTATTTGCTTTGCCTAGATGTCTGAAGAATTTTTTTTTTTTCCTTTAAAGTCCAGTAATCTAGGTAGACTGTGTCTTAATGTTGGTTTTCTTAGTCTGTTTAAGTATATGGTATGTTCTTAAGGTGTGAAGTTTCAAATTTGTTTAAGAAAATTTTCTTGAATTAGGTTTTAGTATTCCTTTGATTTTGTTTTCTTTCCAGGAGCTTGTGTCATCTGTATATTGTTGATTCTTTGCCTGTCTTTAACATTTGTCAATTCCTCCTGACTTTTTTATATTTTTATTTCTTTTCACATTTATTTATTTACATTTTTTAAATTTAATTTGAGATGGAGTCTTGCTCTTTCACCTGGGCTAGAGTGCCAGTGGTGTCATCACAGCTCATAGCAACCTCAAACTCCTGGGCTCAAGTGATCCTCTGGCCTCAGCCTCTCAGGTCGCTGGGACTACGGGCATGTGCCACCACACCTGGGTAATTTGTTCTGTTTTTAACAGGGATAGGGGCTCCCTGTTGTTCCTGTTTGTCTGGAACTCCTGAGCTCAAGTGATTTTCCCACAGTCCTTCCACCTCATCCTCCCAGAGTGCTAACTAGGATTATAGGGATTCTTTGGACTTTAAAATGATTTCTTATTTTTCTTAAGACATCTTTAGTTGTGTTCTCTCACTCTTGTATTCCTTCTGGTTTGGCCTTCATTTCTAAAATAATTTTTTTCTGTCACTTCATTTCTGTGTTTTTCTGAGTTTTCTTATTTCCGATCTATGTTGTTTTCCAATGTCTGGTATAATTTATTTAATAATGTCTTTAGCTTGTTTTGAAATAGTACAGAACAGTTTTGGTACGTATATTTTTTATTTTTTATGAGCTTAGTTTTTATTGTTGTCTTAAAGGGTTGTTCTCATTTTTTTTTAAAGTAGCATACGAGGCTCGGTGCCTGTAGCACAGTGATTATGGTGCCAGCCACATGCACCAAGGGTGGCAGGTTTCAACCCAGCCCAGGCCAGCTAAACAACAATGACCACTGCAACAAAAAAATAGCCGGGCGTTGTGGCAGGCACCTGCAGTCCCAGCTACTTGGGAGGCCGAGGCAAGAGAATCGCTTAAGCCCAAGAGTCTGAGGTTGCTGTGAGCTGTGACATGACGTTACTCTACTGAGGGCCACATAGTGAGATTCTGTCTCCAAAAAAAAAAAAAAAAAAAAAGTAAAGTAACATGAGGTTTAATTCCAGTGCTTTCCTTTTATACTTTTTGATGAACTTTTAGAAAATGGGGTTCAGAGTAGTTCCCCCCCTTCATAGAGCATTCTTTTCTGTTGTTTTCGTGTAGTATTTTGTCTTTATGCTGAATTTATATTCTATTACCTATAGTTTCTTCTCTCCCTTGTGCAGGCAGGGAGCTGTGACGTGTCGCTTTTGTGAGCTCACAGGTAGCTAGACTAATTCAGCCCTGTTAGTTCTACCTGCTTTCTGAGTGCTAACCTGCTGTTGGAGTAGGCAGCTCCGATTGGATGCTGTTAACACCTTGGCCCAACCCATTGCCTGGTTGGTTGTTGGAGATACCCCTGATCTTAGCTGTATCGTGCCCAGCCATGGCTTATTTCTGTTTTCTCTTATGCAGATGCTCATAACCACGGACCCTATGGCTGTTGGTAGGTTGGCCTTCCCCCCCGCATGTGTTTGGGTGTTTAAAAGGGTACCTACTTCTTACCATTTTGTTGTGATGTCCCTGGAGTTTGCTTTGACTTTAGTTGATCTCTTTTTATATGGGGATTCAAGGGCATCCGTGAACTATGCTGCCACTGTTCCAGTACTCCTGGTATGTTAGTTTTTTATTGCAGTAGTTTTTTACTAAGTCCCAGGACCACAAACACTTGAATTTTTAAATCTTGACCTGCTATCTCTGGCTGCCACCATTCCAGTATAAAACATGAGGGAGGATTAGGTACAGAAGACAAGACCAGACAAAGGAATATTTTATTAGTTACTAGTTAGCTTTTGTTCCCAAACCCCACTGAGGTGGTCTAACCCATGTCAGTGGCATAAATCTTTTTCTAGACTAGGCTCAGATTCATCTAAGAGGCTTTCCTGGTGCTGTCACCTCAAATTGATACTCTGAATGGCCTGTGAAATTTTGCTCATGAGAACATGCTGTTCTATACCCTGTTACCACCACCCCTGCCTGGTATGTGTGCTAGAGGTTTGAGTTTTTCTTATTGGTAGAGTATATCCCTTAAATGTTACTTGGGAGTCTGAGGCAGGAGGATGGCCTGAGCTCAGGAATTTGAGACCAGCCTGAGCAACATAGCAAGACCCTGTCTCTTAAAAAAAAAAAAGAAAAAAAGAATTAGCTGGACATATTAGTGCCTATAACATGGGAGGCTGCAGCAGGTAGATCATTTGGGCCCAGGAGTTTGAGGTTGCAGTGAGCAGTGATAACTCCACTGCATTCTTGCCCAGGTGGCAGAGTAAGAGCCTACATCAAAAATAGAAGCTGGTTTTAGTTAGTATGTAGTAGCACCATATTAATTCACTAGGTTAGGGTCAGAGGAAAGTTTTTGATTAAAAAAAAAATTAGGGCTGGGCCAAGTGGTTCATGCCTATAATCCTAGCATTCTGGTAGGCTGAGGAAGCAGGATTGGTTGAGCTCAGGAGTTTGAGACCAGCTTGAGTAAGAGATGAGAGCCTGTCTCTGCTAAGAATAGAAAAAATAGCTAGATGTTGTGTCAGGTGCCTGTAGTCCCAGCTACTTGGAAGGCTGAGGCAGGAGGATTGGTTGAACCCAGGTATTTGAGGTTGCTGTGAGCTAGGCTGATGCCACTGTACTCTACCCAGGTTGACAGAACAAGACTGTCTTCCAAAATAAAAATTATTTTAAGTTGTTCCTTTAGGTAGGGCAACATAATGTTTTGTTGCTTAGGGTAAATTATGTCATATTTTTGGTTTTTATTGGCATTTATTCGGTCATGAATTCTTTTTTTTTTGAGACAGAGAGTCTTACTATGTTGCTCTCGGTAGAGTGCTATGTCGTCACAGCTCATAGCAGCCTCAAACTCTTGGGCTTAAGGGATTCTCTTGCCTCCCAAGTAGCTGAGACACAAGTGCCTGCCACAATGCCCAGCTATTATTTTTTGTTGTTGTTGTTTCAGTTGTTGTTTAGCTGGCCCGGGCCAGGTTCGAACCCATGAGCCTCAGTGCATGTGGCATGCGCCATAACACTGATACAGGCACTGAGCCCACCCATTCTTTTCTGTTAGCTAAATGTCTACTGTGAACAAGGCATTGTTTTAGCACTTGTGAATAGCTGGGAACAAAACCGATGATACTGTTGCCCTATGGATCATGGGTTCTCACGGAGTGCACTGTGGGGATATAGACAGGAAATCAATAAACGTTACATTGCGACAGGTGGTGCTAGTTGGAATGGTTTTTTAAACTGGGATCCCCTGAACATTCAGACATTTGATGCAGTGGTTGGCATGACATCCACATTTGAGAGAGAGAGATAAAGAGAAAGAAGATCTCAGCAAAGCTTGATCAGATTAAATTTGGGGGGAGTATTATTTCATTTTTGCCCCATTGATTATTTAGTGCCAATTAGAACTCTTGACAGTTTCTCTTGTTAGCCGATCTGACATACGACTGATAGTGGAGCTAGAAAATGATTCCCTACAATGTCCTCTATAGTTAATTTCTACCCTCGAATTACATAATCTAGTAATATTATTACTAGGTAAGTGGTGGCTGTATTATGTGTTAATTGCCAAGAGTAAACTCTTAAAGTTTTCTTTTGATAGTAAAAACTTTCCTGAACATAGAGGATTTGGGAAGTTATCTTGATTCTTGTTTTAAAGATAATCATTTGATGGTAAGTAGGCAGAGAGCTCAAATGTGCATTCACAAATCCGTGAGATTTAGTTTGTACTAATCCTGGTGTCTGTGCATGATTTCCAGATACAGCTACAGGGTAGCATATTTGGTTGATGGCTGGTTTAACTTTGGAGCTCTAGGCAAGACTTTAAGAAAGGTTTCTTTATTCTTCAAAAGTGGGAAAATAAGAGATCTGGAGAGACGGGCTCCCTAATTTCTTTGGGACACTTGCCAAAAACTAGAATTCCTTAGGTTTAATATAACTTTTCTTGTGTGTTAGCAGACTGGACAAAAGCTCCAGATTTAAATGTATTTCTTTTTCATATAAGGAATCTTCTTCTGGTTTGTATTTTAACACAAGGGCCAGATGTCTCTGGCTGTGCCCTGTGCTTTGTGGCATATCCTGTCATTTGAATGTTTCTTTCAATTTTGGTGGCTCTCTTTGTTAAAAGGCCAGCCCCTAGTGAGTTGTTCTGGGAAAGTGGACCCCTTGATATTTGCAAGGAGAGAGATCCATTCACACCTGTGATAGCTCCCAACAGCCCTACTGCTAAGTTCTGCTTGTTTTAATATAAGTGATAGATGCTCTGGCTCCTTGTTTTCAGTAATTGGATGTGAACTATGTGCTGTAAATGACATTTTGTGGCAAATGTGAGGTCACTGTAGATGGGACTCGATTTCAGTGTTACTTGGCCTTTAGGTTTAAAGGTAGAGACTGTAATGGAATTTAATTAGCAGAGCATATATTCATAGATTAGTTCAATGCGTGTGTAATACTTGCCATTGTTAGGGAACTGTTTGGTTATTGTGCATGATGCTGAGTGTGTGTGTGATTTATGATGCCAGTGAGCGCAGTGCCACGGTGGAAATGCTAACGAGGCTGTGTGTAAGGAAGACTGCCATCAATACTTTGTCAGCAGTTTGCTGCCAGATATTCTACTTGGAAAGACATAATCTGTAATCAGATAGAGGTTGTGGAAATAGCAAACATAGACAAAAAAATGTTACGATAAAAAGTACTGCTCACTGCTTTCTTTCAGGGCCGGTTTCAATTATACCTTATTAATGGCTTCCTCCTTCCCCTTTCCAGGACATGTAAGGCCTTAATGTTACAGGATGAATAGAATTTGGTAAAACTCTATTTAATTTTGGGGCTTGTTTAGGTAGCATTGAGTGTAACATATTAAATTTCAGTAAGAGAGCCTTTAGATTTCATATTTAAAAGCTCTGTGCCTATTTAAATTCAGCAGCATTGGGAGCATTTTTGCTGTCGGGTGGTCTGTGTGTGTCAGGACAATGTGGCTTCAAGGAAAGACAAAGGAAGATGTGACTTTCTGTACAGTTGGTTGAAACTGTGTGACTGTTTTATGTTCTTAGAATTTTTAAGCGTTAGGGATTGGTCACCAGACTGTTGGCATAGACTGCTATGATTGTATAGGATTGTTCCTGTTCAGTTTTCCTTTTCACCAGTATCGTTGGTGCAAGTTCCAGCTGTTAGATACTTGTTAACATCCCCTGGAAGGCCAGCTGTGTAAGAGAGAGACTGGGAGTTCACACCGGGGTGGAGCTACCAGGAAAGGGGAGATGGCACAGATAGACATAAGCAAAACCACTTGGGATTTTTAAAAAAACTTGTTTTTGAATAGGTAGTCCATTTACATGCTTAAAACCCCCAAAGTGTTAAAAGGTATCCATAAAGTTAGTCTCCCATCCTTGGCCTCTTAACTTGGCTAGTTTGCTTTTCTTTCAAACTTACCCCACATAAGTAACCGGCCCTGAAAGAAAGCAGTGAGCAGTACATTTTATCATAACATTTTTTATCTATGTTTGCTACTCCCACATTCATATGTATTCTTTTTGGAGGGGGGAGGGTGAAGACAGAGTCTCAATCCCTTGCCCTGGGTAGAGTGCTGTGACATTAGAGCTCACAGCAACTTCCAATTTTGGGCTCAAGCGATTCTCCTGCTTCAGCCTTCTGTGTATCTAAAGGCATGTACCACCGTGCCTGGCTAGTTTTTGTGTTTTTGAGTAGAGACGGGTCTTGTTCTTGCTCAGGCTAATGTGTATTCTTTCACTGTGTGTCTGTGCATGTGTAAGTTAATACTGAAGTTACTTGAATCGTGTACACTATTCTGCAGCTTGTCTTTTTTATTTTTGGAGACAGTGTTTCATGCTGTGGCATCATTATGTCTCACAGCAGCCTCAAACTCCTGGGCTCAAGCAATCCTCCTGCCTAAGCCTCCCAAGTGGCTGGGACTATAAGTACAATCCAACAAACCAGCTAATTTTTTTATTTCTAGTAAACCCAGGGTCTCACTGTGGGTCAGGCTCGTCTTGAACATTGCTAGGCTTGCAGATGGGAGCCACCGCTCCTGGCTGTGTGTGTCTGCTGTTATGCCAGTTCCATGCTGTTTTGCTCACAGTAGACTCGTAGTATGACCTGAAGTCTGATAGTATGCTGTGTCCAGATTTATTCTTAATTCATAGAACTACATTGGCCATTTGGGGTTTTTTTCTGGTCTATACGACACATAGAACACTTTTTTCACAATCTTCAAAGTATGACAATGTTATTTTAATGGGAATTGCATTATTTTTAATTAGGAGGTGGATGTTTTGTGGAAAGGTGTGTTATGACTGTAAAAATAGCCCATTACTCAGGAACATTTGATTTATTCATTTACTTATGTTGGCATAGATTCATGGTTTCTGGGTGTTTTTTGTTGCTGTTGGTTTTGTTTTTGAGACAGTGTCTTACTCTGTCAACTTGGGTAGAGTGCCGTGGCATCATCATAGCTCACAGCAATCTCAATCTTTTGGGCTCAGGCAATCCTCCTTCCTCAGCCTACTGAGTAGCTAGGAGTAAAAGTGCCCGCCACAAAATCCAGTTAGTTTTTCTATTTTTAGTAGAAATGGTATCTTGCTTTTGCTCAGGTAGATCTTAAACTCCCAAGCTCAAGCAATCCACCTGCCTCAGCCTCCCAGAGAGCTAGGATTATAAGGTGTGCACCATTGCACCTGGCCTATGGTTTCCTGTTTTATTTGCAGGTTATAATTTGTAGTTGTCATTATAATGTACATTGATTCTCAAACTATTTTGAATTTATCTAGCAGGAATTCTTCTTTTTGTTGCCCTTGGTAGAGTGCTGTAGCATCACAGCTCACAGCCACCTCCAGCTCCTGGGCTTAGGCGGTTCTCTTGCCTCAGCCTCCTAAGTAGCTGGGACTACAGGCACCCGCCACAACACCCGGCTATATTTTTCTTGCAGTTTGGCTGGAGCTGTGTTTGAATCTGCCACCCTCGGTATATGGGGCCGGCGCCCTACTCACTGAGCCACAGGCGCTGCCCTAGCAGGAATTCTTTAAAGCTGGTCTCTGTTTGTTTTTCTCATGTCCCTATCATTTTTGAGCACTTTTTAACTTTGTGGCATAACAAATTGTTCTAGGCTTCTCCCGCATAGAGGCAACCATTGTTACCATCTACTTGTATCTTTGCAGAGATACTTTATATATACTGTCTGTGTCTATGTGTGTTTGTAAATTTTAGTTTTTGTGAATCAGCCTTTTAATTTGAATTTTCTAATTTTGTGAATTAGACTTTCTTAACATCTATATAATCATGAAAGGATATAAACTGCATATCAATTGTAAATGTATAGCTCAGTGAATATTCATATAACAGACGTATCTATTTAACTTGTACTTATGTCAAGAAATAAAATATTGTTTGCACTACAGAGGTCACCTTCATGCCACTCCCCGACACTACGCCCTTGACAACAACTGCTGTCCTCACTAACATCACAGATTAGTTCCATCTGCTTTTAAGCTTGATATGTAAAGGGAATCACACAGTATGTAATTTGTTTATGTCTATTTTTTTTTTTTTGCCTTGGCACATGTTTATGAAATGCATGCATGTTTTTCTATGTTGTAGTAATTTATTTTCATTGCCATATAATATTGTACTGTATGAATGAATATACACTGCAGTTGGTCCTCCTAATTTTACTGTTTGGACATGGAGAAACATTTTGGTTGGGTAATCCTAACACCTTAGAAGCCCAAGGTAGGAGGATCCCTTGAGGTCAGGAGTTTGAGACTAGTCTAGCCAACTTATCGACCCCCATGTGTACAGTATTAAAAAAATCACCTGGGCGTGTTGGCCATGCCTGTTGTCTTGGCCACTTCAGAGGCTGAGGCAAGAGGATTGCTTACGCCTAGGAGTTTGAAGTTACGTGACCTGTGATGGTGCCACTGCACTCCAGCCTCAGCCTGGGCAATAGAGCGAGACTCTGTCTCTATTTGAAAAATAAAAAGAGGCTTAGTGTTTACAGCTTAGTGGCTAGGGCGCCAGTCACACACACTAGGACTGGCGGGTTCGAACCTGGCCCAGGCCTGCTAAACAACAATGACAACTGCGACAAAAAATAGCTGGGCATTGCGGCGGGCGCCTGTAGTGCCAGCTACTGGGGAGGCTGAGGCAGGAGAATCGCTTAAACCTAAGAGTTTGAGGTAGGTTGCTGTGAGGTGTGACACCATGGCACTCTACCGAAGGCAACATAGTAAAACTCTGTCTCAAAAATAAATATAATTAGAAATAAAAAGGCCATGCGCAGTGGTCACGGTCATGCCTGTAATCCTAATAATTAGGAAAGTTAAGGTGGGAGGATTGCTTGAAGCAAGTGGTTTGACAGCAGCCATAGTAATATAGTAAGACTCAACAAAGGACAGAAAAATTTTAAAAATTTACACAAATTTACAGAAAATTTCTGTCTCTACAAAAGACAGAAAAATTAGCTCAGCTTATTGGTGTACCACTGTAGTCCCAGCTACTGGGGTGGCTGAGGCAGGAAGGAGTGTTACTTGAGCCCAGGAGTTTAAGGTTATAGTGAGCTATGATTATAACACTGCCCTTATACCTGGCTAACAAAGCAAGGCACTATCTCCAACAAAAAATAGGAAAGAAAGATACCAACATGTCTCTTTTAGTAATAGAGCAAACAAGTAGATAGCAAACCAGTAAGGATGTAGAATATTGAACAACACTGTTAAACAAGAATTTTCACATGTATGACATCGCACTCTACAATTGCAAACATGCACATTCTTTTCAGGTGCATATGGGATATTTACCACAAATAATGCATATTCGAGCATAGTCTTCAAAAGGTATTGCACAGCCTTGAAATCACACATAACATGATGTTGGTTCATGGACCACCGGGCTATTAAGCTGGCAATGAAAAACTAAATGATTACCTGGAAAATCTACAAATGTGTAGAATGAGGTGATATACTTAAAACATAAATCATGGTAATAATGAGAAAATGTTTCATAGGAAATTATTTATGAAAATACAACACAGTCTGATTATGGGGTTTATTTAAAGCCATTTTTAGGAGTAAATTTTAACTTGAAAATATATATGTATATTTATAATATATGTATGAAGATAAGAATAAAGGCAGTGAATATTGCTACATAAATAAAACTAATGGTCCTAAGTGTAGGTATAGTAAGAAATGTAAAAGGAAATTAAAACCAAGGAAAAGGAGGGGAATAATGAAGATAATAGCCCAAAGTAATGAATTAGAATCAGCACAACCAAAAGTTGCTTTTTTGAAGTAATTAACAAAACTTTAAATTTCTGTGAAGATGATTTAAAAACTAAAAAACACCCCACAAGCTGGCAGTGTGAAGAATGAAACTGGGCTAAGGATTGACAGCTGCTACAAGGATGAGCAAGCTGTAAGGAGGATGCTGGGAACAACATTTTGCTGCGACTGTCATTGAACCCTTAGCTGTGGCCCCAACCATTCCGCATAATTTTGATAATTTGAATTGAAAAGTTTTACGTGTCTTAGAGAAATTTGCACAAATGTGAAGAGAAATGCTTACAACAACTTTGGTTCTGATCGTGGAAAACCGTAAATGAGTGCGATATCTGCCAGCAGGAAAGTTCACGAACAAGTTGTGGTATATTGTGTATGAAGGTGATGAATGTCGTTTAAGTGAATGGTGTGGATGAATCATGAGAGCTTAACACTGAATAAACAGCCTATGACAGAAGATCTCAAAGTGTGCAGTGACATTTATACAAAGTAAACGTGCCAGGCAGCACCTTACCTATTTTTAGTTATATACATGTATTAAGTAAAAGCACGAGGGTCTGTGTAGAGATGGTCGACAGGGAATTCAAGGTGGTGATTACTCCTGGCCAGTAAGAGTGACCTACCTAGGAGGGGTGGTCAGGTAGCCTTTTCAGGTTTGGTGATGTTTTATTTCATAAGGTGTGTTTGGTACGTAGTTAAAACATTTTTTATACCTTTCGGTCTGACAGTTATTTCATAGTAAATTTTTAAAAGAAAGTAGAAGAACCTTTGGGAGTTTTCATGAACAAGCTGAGCTATAGTTCAAAGAGTAAGATGTGCACACTTGGGTTTCTTCGAAGTTGGTGTAGATAAAAATATTGGGGTGTGGATTCATCAAGAGTTATTTAGAGTCTTCTCTGTATATGTAGCAGCTGGGTCACAATATCCTTTTTGCTGCCATCCTCAGGTGCTTTTGAGAAGATTACTAATTTTAAAGAAAATAATGCCCCAGATGTTTAAATCATAGTGTAAATAAATGTTACTTGCCTAGGGTTTATAGTTACTAAGCAGCCTATTTCCTTCCTCTCACCTTTTTTTTTTTTTTTTTAATAGCATTTAACCTTAAACTTTTTGTTTTAAGGGAGGGGGTTGGAGGGATTGACAAAGGGTCTGTTCCTCCTTTGGAATCCATGCTCTCCCACAACTGGGACCATCTCTGTCCCCATTCTGTCTTTATTGACCATCTTCAGAACAATGCCAGATACGGGGTGTGTGCTCAACAAATATTGGTTATATGATTTGAGGAAAGTAGACCTTAAAGCTAATTTGAGATTGTCTTTATTTCTGTTACATATATCGCTATAACTCTATATTCTGAAAATTTCATGAGACCATATTACATCTCATCCTGGAAGTTTTATTGAGCAAATTATTTGATAATTGAGGAGCATGGAATTTTGTTGTAGTCTTTTAAAGTAGATGGGAGTGTCACAGCTAAGTCAGCTGTTTTTTTGCATGTTAACTTTCTGTATGCTAAAGTGGAGGAAGGAATTTAGAATGTTGTTTTTCTATCGACATTGGCACACAAGCCTTTTTGTCATAGCGTGTGTCAATTCTAAACATTCCTTTTTTTTTTTTTTTTTTTTGAGACAGAGTCTCACTATGTCGCCCTCGATAGAGTGCCATGGCATCACAGCTTACAGCAACCTCAAACTCTTGGGCTCAAGCAATTCTTTTGCCTCAGCCTCCCAAGTAGCTGGGAATACAGGCGCCCGCCACAATTCCCGACTATTTTTTGTGGCAGTTGTCGTTGTTTAGCAGGCCTGGGCTGAGCTCAAACCCCCACCCCAGACTTGGTATATATGGCTGGTGCCCTAACCACTGAGCTAAGGGCACTGAGCCTAAAAATTCCATCTTTTTTTAGCAGGGGAAATATTCTGTATCTCGATTGTGGTAGTGGGTATACAACTGTCTACGTTTGTCAGAACTATCCAAAACTGTTAATGAATCATTTTATACTTCAGTAATTAAAATGACCTCAAACCAGAAACAAAGCCTGAAAGTTAAAACTTATTTTTGAATAAAGATAGAAGACCAAAGATTCAAAAGATATTAACACTTACATATGTTGGTATTGGTGTTTGAATGTGATGGGGGATCTTTTTGACAAAAATAATCCTATTAAAATGAATTATGGCTCTGGTCACAAGCGCTTTGATTTTCTTTCTTTTTAAAAGCAGTATTTTCCCAGTTCAGCTCCTACTTGACTGAGTGCACTGATCGATTCTCTGGGGATTAACTAAGGCTTCCCATTTCTTGATTTCCATGTCTCCTCTCCAGCAGGCCAGGAGGTCTTTGTTGTCTGGTGTGTGGACTGAGATAAGCTACCGGGGCGTGCTTGTATTTAGAAAAATGGTTGTAGATGAAACAGTTATAAACAGACTAGCAGATATTAAAGGTTACAGTATTTGTTTTGGCTTAAGTCAGGAGAAAAGAAGAAGTAATTAAGACATTAAGGACAAGACAGTAATAAACAAGGGATGTGTAATTTTTTAGTTTTCATACTTAGTTTATCTTTTCTTGCCCAACTATTTGAATTTGTTTATTGGTAAGTTGCTGGCAGTAATTGTTCCTATTATTGTGCAGGCTGAAACTTCGTTTAAATCAATGATTTCTAAGCTTATATCGCAAGTTCTCCTTAAACGTACAAAATATTTGTTGCTGCTAAATGTTATATTTTATGTTACCAGCTCTGCACTCTTGCAGTGTGATGTAGACAGTGAAAAGGAGGAATTTTGCTACATTCTTGTAAGATGGAGCTCTTCATTATTAGAAAAGATGATAATTTGATATAATACTGTAAGCTAATGTCGCCCCCCCTCCTTAAAAGTTGATTTTGTTTATGTTGCCAGATAGGAAGCAGTATCATTCTTGAAATGACCACAGACTTGAATTAGAGGTTAGTAAATAAAATTACCCAGATTACTATTTTCTTTAATTCTTCAGCTTAAAGACTTCACTATTGGTTTAAAATACTATACCTTTTTAGTGGAGACCAACACATGCTTACTTAAATCAAGCTATAGATATTTCTTGATACCATGAGCTCAATTTTAGAAAGAAAAATATCATACATTTGAAACGAGAGCTTTTTGTCTAGATTTTCTTCTTCTTTAATGTCCTGCTCACTACTGGACTCTCTGGTTCTATAAACCATAGTAAAGTCTTTTATTGATAAACAAGTATCTCACATTTAAATGAATTTGTGCTTTAAAATCTCCAGTCCAGGCTCTGTTTAGGGAGCATGGGTACCTTGTTCATATGGCTGGAGCTTGAAAGAGAGGGGCATCTGTGACCACTGGTGCAGCTTGTTTACTTGGTCCTGTAGAGCAGCCATTCTTAAGTACGGCCCAGGTGTCTGCAGGGTCCGACTGTTTTGATAATGATACCAAGATGTCATTTGGCTTTTTTGCTATCATCTTCTCAGAAGCACACACAGTACGTTCTATAAATGCTAAATGATGTTTGATAGAGCTCAACAGATTGGATGCAGAGGCAGCTGTAGATGTGAGAATTTTTTTTCTTAAGCCAAACATAAAATAGATTTGCAAAAATAAAATGACTCATTCTCTAAATTTTGTTTTGACATGAACGTATAGTGGGTTTATTACTGTTATTTTTTAAAAATAGTTTAAGTTGTTTGTTTGTTTTTTTGAGACAGAGGCTCGCTTTGTGATCCTTGGAAGAGTGCCGTGGCACAATAGATCACAGAAACCTCAAACTATTGGGCTCAAGTGATTCTCTTGCCTCAGCCTCCCAAGTGGCTGCCACAGCCACAGTACTACAGGTGCCTGCCACAACACCTGGCTATTTTTAGAGACAGGGTCTTGCTCTGGCTCAGGCTGGTCTTGAACTCCTGAGCTCAGGCCATCCACTGCCTCTGCTTCCCAGAGCGCTAGGATTACAGGCGTTAACCGCTGCACCCGGCCTATTACCATTGTTGTTAATGAATTCATAAACACATAACAAAATTAGAATTTTTTCAAATACAGGAAATATTGATAAGTATTAATCCTAGCACTTTGAGCAGCTGAGGCAGGTGGATTGCTTAAGGTCAGAAGTTTGAGGCCAGCCTGAGTGAAAATGAGACCCTGTCTTTATAACAAATAGAAAAATTGGCTCTGTGCCTGTGGCTCAAGCAGCTAAGGCGCCTGCCACATACAATAGAGCTGGCGGGTTCAAATCTAGCCTGGGCCTGCCAAACAACAATGACAAATACAACCAAAAAATGGCCAGGTGCTGTGGTGGGTTCCTGTAGTCCCAGCTACTTGGGAGGCTGATGCAAGAGAATTGCTTAAGCTCAGGAGTTGGAGGTTGCAGTGAGCTGTGATGCCACAACACTCTACTCAGGGCGACAGTTTGAGGCTCTGTCTCCCTCCCCCCCCCCCATTTTTTTTTTTTTTGGCTGGGTGTGGGCCTATAAACCCAGCTACTTGGGATGCTGAGGCAGGAGGATCGCTTGACCCCAGGAGTTTGAGGCGATAGTAAGCTATGATAACACCACCGTAAACTAACCTGGAGGACAGAATGAGAGCCTGTCTCTTAAAAAAATAGAAAAAAAGAGTTCTTTTGACTCTTCTGTAATTTTAAAAATGAAAGGAATCCTGAGACTTAAGATGTTTGAGAATCACTTTTGTAAAACATGTATGTTGATTTGACTCAATGAAATCTTTTTCTTTTTTTTGAGACAGAGTCTCACTGTGTCACCCTAGGTAGAGTGCCGGGGCATCACAGCTCACAGCAACCTCAAACTCTTGGGCTTCAGCGATTCTCTTGCCTCAAGAGAAGCCCAAGTCAAGTAGCTGGGACTTCAGGCGCCCGCCACAATGCCCGGCTGTTTTTTTGTTGCAGTTGTCATTGTTGTTGAGCACGCCTGGGCCAGGGTCGAACCTGCCTGCCTTGTCGGTGTATGTGGCTGGCGCCCTAACAACTGAGCAATGGGTTGCTGAGCTGAATCAATGAAATCTTTTCAAGATATTTGACTTTTTTTTTTTTTTAAGTTTCTAATAGCAAAATCTCTTTGATATATTTTTAATCACAAATAATCAATTTTTATTTTGAATATAGCATGATTTTTATGTAATATGAGGAGTTCAGTTTGTGTAGCTTCTCTCTAGAGAATTTTGGCCTACAGCCCAGCTCCCTGCACCCTTCTGCCCTTCTTTGACATGCTGCTCACTCCTCCAACACCGGACCCATCACTGGTGTGCAGTAGTGGAGCTCTGTCACTTTTCTGGCTATGTCATGTATAGGATATTTCCTCAGAATGGGCAATGCTTCTGCTTTTACCCCATCACCAAACAACCACCATAGTATTACGAAGATGTCACGTTTTATATTGAGGCTTGTTTTTTTAAAGAAAGAAACTCAATGGAATGTTTAAAGCTGTAGTAGATATAAGGGGAATTTGGCAATTTTTCATACTCTCTATGAACAGCTATTTTTTCTCCCTTTATGAGGGAAAGCCTTTGAACCAAATAGAAATTTGTGTTTATGTGTTAAAATGATATAACCATAGCTGCAGCTGAGAAAAATACAGTTGTTGAGGAAGGGATTCATTTTGTGTTTGGTCTGCAGATCTTCATGATCCAAGTATAGGATCTTAATTTATCTTCAGAAATTCATCACACAAAATTAAACCTTCAAAACAGAATTTTAGAGCCTTTTAAAGCCTGAATCTGACATTTCGTATTTTTGTTTATTTGTTTTTTTAGAGACTGATGGTTGTGGTGATGGTGGCCTCTGTCTGTGTCTAGGCTGGAGTGTACTGGCATGGTCATAGCTCGTTGCAGCCTCAGACTCCAGCCTCTGCTTCCTAAAGTGCTGGGATTTCAGGTGTGAGTCGCTGTGCCATGTTTAGTATATTTGTCAGTGTATTAGTCAGGGTTAGAGAATCAGAGCCAGTAACATGAATGGATGGAAGGGGTGGAGAGAGAGAGAGAGAGAGATTAGAGGATTTGGCTCACACTGTTATTACAGAGGCTGAGAAGGTCCATGGTGGGCTGTGTCTTAGTCCATTTTCTGTTGTTATATATGTGTGCCTGAGACTGGGTAATTTATAAAGAAAACAAATTTATTTCTTATAGCTCTGGAGGCTGGGAAACCCACAGTTGAGGGGCAGGGTGCATCTGGTCAGCTTCCAGGGAACGCTTTGTGCTTTGTCATAACGTGGTGGACGATGTCACAGGGCGGGAGGGCCAAGGAGAGGGTGCTTTTATAAGAGACCTGCTCTTGTGATAACTAACCCACTCCAGTAATAAGCCAGTTATCCATTAGCCTATGAATGGATTAATCTATTCACGTGGAAGAAAAAATATATATATATTTATACATATATATATAGTTTTTGAGACAGGGTCTTGCTCTCTTGACTGGCTAGAGTGCAGTGGTGTCATCATAGCTCACAGCAACCCAAACTCCTGGCTTCAAGTGGTCCTCCTGCCTCAGATTCCTGAGTAGCTGGGACTATAGGTGTAAACAACCATTCCTGGCTAATTCATTTTATTTTTAGTAGATAATAGAGTCTCGCTGTTGCCCAGGCTGGGCTCAAGTGATCCTCCCACCTTGACTCCCAGGGTACTGCCCTGCCCTGCTAGCCCTGCCTCTTCATGCTGTCACATTGGGGTTTAAATTTTAACATGCATTTTGGAGGGCAACAAACATTTAAACCTGTGGTGTACAACCTGGGGCCCCAAGGTTGCTTGCTGATTTTGTGAGGATTTTTTCCTTCCTCCCTCCTTCCCTCCCTCCCTCTTTCTTTCCTTCTCTCCTCTTTTTCTTTTTTTCTTTCTTTCTTTCTTTCTTTTTTTTTTTTTTTTTTGTAGTTTTTGGCCAGGGCTGGGTTTGAACCCACCACCTCTGGCATATAGGGCCAGCGCCCTACTCCTTTGAGCCATAGGTGCCACCCTTGTGAAGATTTTTCTGCTTTTCTGTGGTGTCAGATATCACAAAAAGTAAGCATAGACTCTTTTTTTTTGCTGATCAGCTTTTGTTAGTGTTTATGTATTTAATGAGTGGTCCAAAGCAACTCTTCCTCTAATGTGTGGCAGGAAAAAAAAAAAAAAAAAGGTCGTACATCCCTGATTTAAACCATAGTAGGCCATCTGCAAGCTGGAGACCCAGGGAAGCTGGTAGTGTGGCAGAACCGGGAGCCAATGGTGTGACTCTCAGTCTAAGGCTGAAGGCCTGAGAGTCCCAGGGGCCATTGGTGCAAGTCCTGGAGTTCAAAGGCTGGAGCACCTAGAGTTCCCATGTCCACGATCAAGAGAAGAAGGGTGTCTTAGTTCCAGGAGAGAATGAGTTTGCTTTTTATGTGTCCTCTTGGTCTGTCCGAGTCCCTAGATGAGTGGAAGGTGCCCACCCACATTGAGGGCAGATTGCCCCACTCATTCCGCCAACTAACATGCCAGGTTCCTTCAGAAACACTCTCAGGGACACACCTAGAAGTAATGCTTTACTGGCTGTTCCTTAATCCAGTCTAGACACAGTCAGCGTGATGTGCATTATGGGATCCTTGTGGGAAGCTGCAGGACTGCTCTTTAGTTTGGTATAATTGGCTCTAGGTGTGAAGTCCCCCTGCCCCCCTCTTTGCAGGTAGCTCATCTGTGTGTGTGACAGTCAGGAGAGCAGAGGTTACCTAGTGGACGAGTCTGCTGGGTAACAGGGTAGGCCAAGAAACAGGAGTTCTCTCAGGACTAAACCTGAAGTTACTTAGGCTTGGTCTCTCTATTGCAAACAAAAAAAGAATGAATTGTCTGAGAAGTTTAGTCTTAATACACAATGTAATTCCAGATAGAAATGAGGGAATGGATGACTTTTGACTCCTTAGTTGGTAATTGAGAGATTATTTTGTTTTCATGCACCTTTTGGTAATACCAAAATACTCTTTAATTTTCATTCAGCTTAAACTGTAAAAACAATTAAAAGGCCTGTAGAACCTTAAAAGAACCTTCTTTAACAAATAAGACATCATCTGGAAGCAGTGTTTCAAAATCACTTCTCTTCATCCAAGCCTGTTCCAGTATACTTTCAGTTGCGTCATCTTTCTGGGGATTTGTACGTGACCACCTCTTTGTACACCTCCATTATAAACAATGTAGAAAATCATCTGCTCTCCTGGATTTCCACCTTCATGCTTTTCCATCTGATACAAGGTGATTTAAATCCCCCACACAAACCCAGATGCTGATGCAATCTCTTGAAAACATTCTTTTGGATTGAGTGCCGCCCCTGGGTTTTGAAAATGAGCTTGCAGTTTCGATTCCAGGCCTAAAGATCATTAGCAGCTAAGACAAATGCATGTGGTCTGCTTTTATATTCTTCCCTCTGCCTGTTTTTCTGCAAATGAGAATTTCATCGTGCCAGTTTTGAGCAGACCTCTCATTAATTCCAGGTTATACCATTTTGAAAATGCCAAAAAGTGTTTTTACATGGGATTTTGTGTTCTGTTTAATTTTGTTTTTAGGTATGTTAGAAACGAGCAATGTGGCCACCAGAAGGAAGATGTGCCCGTGTCGTGTCGTGGTATTTCTGTAGGTCACTTCGGGTGCTGCTGTCAGGGCAAGTCCTGCAGGTTTCAGAGCCACCAGAATATCTGGGCACAGTTGGGAGAAGGGCACCCTAGTGTGAACAGGAGTGGATGCTGTGTTACTCAAGGGCAATGAAAAGCGTACTTCTCTCACCCCACCCTCTCAAATAAAAGCGTAGGTTTAGTTAATGAGTCAGTACGTTTGCAGGGTATGTAGATGGTGGTCTGATTATTTGTAGGGTATATTTAAGGCCTTTTCCTTTGAGAAGCATCTGTGGAGTAAGTATTGCAGCTTTCTCCCCGACCTCCTGGTGCTCGTGTCAGAGCAGACCTCAGGATACGTACGTGGGCCGGCCGTGAAGGACTGAGCCCTGGTGATAATTAAGTTTTTCTATATTTCTTTCATGGCATTTTGAGCTCTATTCCCTATAAAGCTATATAGATAGTACATAGCTACATAAAATACTACATTCCTAGTGTCTTACATTAGTAGTAGAGTAGTGGCTTGAAATATTACAAAGTGATACTTTCTATCTGATTTCATTTTTTAAATTTTATTTTATCATAAATTGATAAATTATAATTGTACATACTTAAGGGCTACAAAGTGATGCTATGATTTTATGGTGAGATCATTTGAAATTTATTCTCTTAGAAATTTTGAAATATGTAGTATACTGTAGTTAACATTATATTCGCCATGCTGTGAGTAAATCTCAAAACCCCACCCAAAAAACAAAACCCACCACCTTGTATCCTTTGGCCATCGTCTCTCCATCCCTAGTCCCCAGCTTCTGTGGCCACCATTCTACTGTTTGCTTCAGTGGGTTGGATTTTTTGAGATTTCTACATAAGTGAGAATATGTGGTATTTGTCCTTCAGCTCCTGGCTTATTTCACTTAGGATAATGTTCTTCAGTTTCATCTGTGTTGTTTGGAAATGAGAGAATTTTCTTCTTCTTTTTTTTTCCATTGAGGCATTTTACTTTTCAGTATGTATTATATCCCTAGAAACAGAATCCCGGGATTTTCCCTCCTGTGTGTTTTCTTCTTGCTTCTTCATGGTCCATGACGCCAGCTGAAGTTGTTAGCACAATGAAGCCAAACTGGCAGGATGGGAGCAGATTATTTACCATTTTTCTAGATCTTTCAGTTGCACATCAAACCTTGGGCTGATTGCTTCACACTTGTTTAACCTGCCTGTGAGGTTCACAACAATTTTCCCAGCTCTGTGATCATTGATGATTTCAAATTCGCCAATGTAACTCTGCTTCATCATCAGTTAGAAACCGGACAGTGACTTTGGAGCATGGCCTTATAAGAACCTGGCGTTTGCCTCTCTTTTCAGCATTGTTGACGCTTTTAAGAGCATCAGCCACGACATTCATGCGCACCACTATGGCGGCACGGAAAGATGGCGGAAAAAGGACTGAGAATTTTCTTCTTTTTAAAGGCTGAATAGTATTATGTATAATACATTTTTTTGTCCATTCATTTGTGTCTTTTTGGAGACAGAGTCTTACTCTGTTGCCCTGGGTAGAGTGCCGTGGCATTATCCTAGCTCATAGCAACCTCAAACTCCTTCGAGTAGCTGGGACTATTGGTGCCCACCACTACACCCCGCTAGTTCTTCTATTTTTAATAGAGACGGGGTCTTGCTCTTGCTTTTGCTCAGGCTGGTTTCAAACTCCTGAGCTCAAGGAATTCACCCACGTCAGTCTCCCAGAGTGCTGGGATTACAGGTGTGAGCCAGTGCACCCGGCCTATTCATTGATTTGCTGACAGATGTTTAGGTTGATTCTGTAACTTGATTATAGGGAATAGTGCTGCGGTACATCTGGGAGCATTGATAGGTATATCTCTTTGACAAACTGAAATCTTTTGGGTAAATACCCAGAAGTAAGATTATTTGGTCTGATTTTATTTTGATTGATGTCAGTTATCCTTGATATTTATCCACAAAGTTTGGTAAATGCGATCCTCTTATCTTTAGATTGGATTTCCCTGTGTAAATACAAGATCAGCATCTCTACTCTGAAAATTTGAAATTTTTTGAGCACTGACATGACACTATAAGTGAAAAATTCCACATCTGACCTCATCTGAAAGATTGCATATATTATTAAAAATGTTGCATAAAATTACCTTCAGGCTTTGTGTCTGAGGTATTATGAAACATAAATGTATTTCATGTTTAGACTTGTACCTGTCATTACATAGGTATTCCAACATTTAAAAATTTCAAAATCTGAAACCTTTCGGATATGAGGCACTTTGGAAAACAGATACCCAGCCTATAGTGGTGTGCCTGGACTTTGATCGGCCATGAAGTATGAAAAATAGATTTGCACATGACTGTGTGCTTTCCAGACAGCCCTCATGTCCACCGTAGTCACTGCCCTGGAGGTAGAGGTGGGCTCGGCGGGGTTGAGATGTCTCTAAACCCGTCAGCAGAGATTGGCAGGACAGGCGTGGAGTGAGTGAGACGGTAGTTTCGCCCATACCTCCCCACTGCATGCTTAGCCACCTGATTACATTTCTGAATTACACAGTAAATCTCTGATACTCATGTGCTCTTAATCTTACTATTGCCATAGCGTGGAAATAGATGAAAAGTTTTTTCAGAAGGTATCTTCTGAAACCATACAAAATGCAAATGTGAGCCACTTCTATTTTCCAAATTTTCCCAGTTTGGGAGAAAATTTGTTTGGCTGTATTGGCTAATTATGAAGTAAGAATTTTGGTCTGATTTCACCTGGCTCTGAGCTAAGCACTAGAAGGTGGTTGATGAGGTGAGTGAGTAGGAAGTTGTCGTTCTGTTCCTGGCGTGTTCGCACCTCTGTGCTACACAGGGAGTCTCTGCACTTACCTGGTTGGTCATGTGTGACCTTCCTCCTCCCACCTTTGAGGATTTCTTTTCCTGGTTCAGGGAAAGACTCACATTGGCTTTTTAAACCAATGAAAGTACTATATTAATAACGATAAATGTTCTCTGGGAAAGGACGTTTCCCGTTTGGCCTTAGGCCCTGTCTGTATCTGGTGGGCTGAGTCTTGCGGCATTGGTGGTGAGACAGAGACGGTAGCTCCTCCTTCAGCTGCAGCCTCCTTTTGCCTTTCTGTTGTTTTCGTCTTCCCTGGTTCTGCTTTTATCAGTTAGCCATTCTAAATGTTTAATTTCAGATCTAACTTCTGAATTTGTTAATTCTCAACATTATTGCCTGACATTCAAAGCTCTGTAGAAATCTTCCCTATTCTGCTCCCAAATACCCAACCATTAGGAACATTTTTTTTTTTTTTTTTCCCCTAAGCCTAGGTGGGGGGGGGGAGGGAGATGGGTTTCATCCTTTATTTGTTTCCTTAAATTTACATTCTGTTGTTGTTGTTAAAAAAGAAATCTTGGGCATTAAGAATGCGTACTTCAGCCCAGAAATAGCTCCTTCTCTCCTTTGCACAGAGCCACTGATCAGCTGGATGTGCTCTTGCTGTGGGTGTCTCTAGCTTTGGTGTAACTCCCACCCTCTTTTAAAGATGAAATGGTGAACAATTATCTTCCCCAGTGGTCTGTTCTCTGTATTCAGAGATTTATCTCAGAGTGCCTTCACATTGGAAGCTTTTCGTCACTTTCCTCCAGCATTCCAATTACAATATGTCATTTCTAAACACTTTGACCTTTAACACATTGTTCAGTTATCCCACTAGTAACTAGGCATATTCATTAGAAATACTTGAGAAGGTTCTAGAATTGTTGCAGAAGTGAAGATACTTTCCCCTTAATTTGTTATTTAACTTGTTTTTGTATTATTGTTAGTAACATAATATTTGAATCCTAGGAAAGAAAAATTCGTAAGTAACAACTTTCCTGTAAAAGAATGATAGTAATATATAACATTCATTGAGAGCTAATCTGCTCAATTTATATTAATTTATTTAATCCTCACAACCCTAATGAGCTAGAGATTATTATTTTTTCCCATTTTATATTTGAGAGAATTGAGGCTTGGAGTTACTTGCCCAGAGGCACAAAGCTTAGTAAATTGCAGATCCTGGATTCAAACCTTGGCAGTTTGGGTGGAATCAAATGTGAATCAAATGATCTCTAAGGTCATTTCTGGCTTTAATTTTCAGTGGTTTTAAGTAAAAGTCTTTGACTAGCGAGTGGTGTAACTAGATGAAGATTACCTGTGGTTAATTTTCAAGCAGCATCTTGTCCTGAGGTAGCTTTGGGAGTGTTCAGAGGAGAGGGGGTCCTCTGCTCCGTGAGCAGTAGTCAGTGTCCACTGAAGATGGCGTTTTGGGATGGTGATCTTAGCCAGTGCCATGGTGTAGATGTGATTAAATCCCAAATCATTTTATCTACTTGGTTTTGGAGAAGAAATCTAGACATAGTCAATTAGAAGTGGAAAGACACCATAGAAATCATCTTGCCTTCTTTACCTTTCAGGGCACTGGATGACTCCACTTGGGTAACTAACTAGTGGTTGCAGACAGAACTACAATCCTAGATTACCTAATTTTAGTCTAGTACTCTGTCAAACAGTGCACCACCTTCCTTGATAGACTTTTAATATTTAACCAAAAATCTGGCCTATTTAGGAAGATTATGCCTATTACAGCTACTTAAATTTGTCTAAAACTTTTGTTTACTTTGAGTCTGCTTTCGTTGTGTTGTCTACGCAATTAAGCTGGAGTCTTTTTTTAATGCAATGCTGCCACTCGCTGGTTATTGGTTAGTATTACATTTGTAAAGTCTAATATTAGGAGTCATAAATCTAGGCACAAATAAACCGGAGAAGCAGTTTATTTGTGTGTAATCAATAAGTGTGCCCGGGTCAGAAGATAGCATAGGTACTATACCTCAGAAGGCCACCATAATTGCTGGCTTGGTTCTGAAAAATAGATATTGTATAATTGCAAGTTAGTACCTAAAAGGTATTTCTGTTACCCTTCAGGTCTTCAGATATCTTAAATGTGTTGCAGAAATACATAGAGGTGAAGATTTTGAAACCTAGTTGTTGTGAGTGCTAGTAGGTCTGCATTCCTATGTGCTCTGTGAGGTGATTACTGTCAGCTCTGAAACTGGCATTAGTGGTTCAGTGACTAGAGAACACTGTCATCCCTTGCAAGTGGTCATGTTCTGGTAAAGAAACTACTACTACAATTCTCAGCAATGTTCCTAAAATTTTTCTGTGAACCATTGGTTATAATATCCTACTGACAAAGGAAATAATATTTCTTTGAGCACCTACTCAGTTCCCGAAGCTTTTAAAAACAATGCTGTAAGTAGTTCTTTTAGGCAGGTATTGGTATTTCCATTTCACAGAAAAAAAGACGTTGAGAATCTTGACAACCTGCCTTTAGGTGTGTACCTGGGAAGTAGTGGAGCTGGGGTCTGCGTGGCGAAGGGCTTTCTCGTTCTCTTTCCTGCAGTGCAGGTTCTCGGCTCCACAGTGCTTGAGCCAGGTTTTATTCTTACCAATCTGGCTTTGCTTTCCTTATAAAACAAAACAAAATTAAAAACAACAACAACACAGTGGTTTTCAACTGGGGATAATTTTGTTCCTACAGAAGACATTTAGCAATGTTCAGAGACATTTTTGGTTGTTAACATCTGGAGGATGGCACCACTGACATTTAGTGGTTGGAATAGCACTCCATACAGGCCCCCACGGCAAAGAATTATCTGCCCCAAGTGTCAGTAGTGCTGAGATTGAAAAGTCCACAGTCTCAGTTATGAATGGAGCTTCTCCCCCTGGTTTATATTTTTTGCTCTGTGATGAGCAAGTCTCATCCTGGTCCTTCCTGTTTCTTAGTCCTGGCCAGGGAGGAACATTTAGGCTTTGTGGGGAAGGAAAAATAATTTTCTTCTACCCTTTTAAGTTCTTGGCAAAATAATGCTTATACCAAAGGGGCATATTTTGGGGTGGCTCATTTTAGTCTCCTCTACTTTCTGGTTATTCTCCTCTATGCTGTGGCTTTTTATGTCAGCATCACAGTTGGAAGACCTCAGTTGTCCTGTAAGCTCTCTAAAGGCCAGAAATTTAGGATTCAGAGTCTTTTCAGTTGCGTGTAGATGGACCACGTGGCTCTAGATATGTCTTTTTCTTTCTTGGGTCTCCTACTTTGCATGGCAAGGATCCATTGAATTCTTTACTGCTCCCTACCCCCCCATCTGATGTTACCTCCCCCATAATCCCCTGCTGAAAGAAATTGCTCCCTTCTCCAAGCTCCTGTATAAAATATTTATTCTATTCATTTAGCGTATTTGTTTTATTTATTTTTTCCCATCTGCCATGTAAAGAGTGTAGAAAAATTTTTTGTCATTGAAGTTTTTGATGTAAATGTGCAAAATGAATAAAAAGAGTGCCCATCATGAGGAATTATTTCCATATACAGCCTGTTTTCATTAAAAACAGCGATGATGCCCTAATTTTTGTCGGCATGTCTGTTTGACACAGTTAATTGCAAAGTAAGAATCTTGCAATTTTTTTTATACTGACTTTGTAATAGCACTTGTTCACATTTGAGTTCTGTTGAGACTTGTGGGAGTTTTTTTCTGATTCTTTGAATGGCTTGGGCGTTGTAGCAACTTATCTTTGTTTTGAAGTGGGGGGGGATCTTTCTGGTCTTTGGGTTCAAACTGAATTTATGACACTCATTAAATCAGGAAACATCTTCCTTCATTAATCAGGGCTCTTTTGACATTGTAGGATTTAGCCATCTCCTTTAATGAGTAGGAGGCATTCCTTAACTTTTAGCTCACGTTCATTTCTGAGCGACAGGCATGTTCTGAGAAGGTAGGGGCTGCTGAACCAGTGACCTGGCTTCGTCCTGGACACGTCTGTTTCGGCCTCACTGTGTTGGAAAGTCTTTTATGAGACATGGGAACCCTTAGTGCACTCCCTGTTGAGATCTTTTATGACCAGGCACATATTGATGATCTGTTTCAAGCCGTAGCCCTATAACTTGAATGAAAGTGCAAAATTTGATCTTTTTTCTTTGGACAAACTGGGAACAAAGTTAACTATTAGGGATCACATGGTTAGTGTCCTATAAGCTTTTACAGGACCATTATCATCACAGAAGTCTTCATTATTCATGGATAATTAAGTATAAGCCATTCTATTGTCAGGAGATCTAAGAATAAATAAGATGGGATCCCTGACTCAAAGTTTCTTCATTACCACTCACACTTTGCTGTGTTAGTTTGGCACATGGTAATAACTATGGCAAAAAAGCGGAGGGAGACTCTTAATTCAGTCTGGGTGTTAGGCAGACCTTGGCGAGGAGATGACTTCACCATGCTTTGCCGGATAGTTTTTCAAGCTTGTTGTTCTCAATGAATCCTGACAGTTTGCTAACACTGACATAAATATTTACCAAAACAATTAAGGATTAAGTTAGAAAGATATATTCATGTAGTACTGTGTAGTTGATGCTAAACAAAAATGTAACATTTAATGAATTAATTAATCAAACTGGGGAAAATATACAGAATCAAGATTGGTTTCCTGAAATAAACTTAGTTTGATCAAACGTTTTCTTAGTTTCTGAAATAAGCTGCTCTGAGGGGTAAGGGGGTAAGGATGCTATGATTGAGACTTTCTAAATAAATAAAATTTGACATTGTAACTCACTTACGTGTTTTTGTGGTCCTGATGGTAATTGTGTGTCTCCCAATCCACCTGTCCACCTGTTTACAGGGGTGTTTTGGTCATGGGTATGATATACACTTGTGGGCACCTGAAATCCTGTTCCTAATGCTGTTAGATTTTCCTTTTCAGAGTAAGAGGGACCATCTACTCATGAACGTCAAATGGTACTACCGCCAATCTGAAGTTCCAGATTCTGTGTATCAACATTTGGTTCAGGATCGACACAATGAAAATGGTAAATATGTCCTTCTAGTTTGATTCTTTTATCTGTTAGCTTTGGCCAAAGGTCTTTCTAAGAACATTCATTAAATGGACATAATCACTATGGCACATTTTCTCTAAAAAAGCTTTTTATAAATAAGAATGTTACTGGAATCACACACCATCCCCTCACCCCCTAGTTTTTTCATTACTTTTGCTTTTTACGCTTGGGATAGAGATGGGTCTTCTTTGGAAATGGCAGTAATTTTCTGTCTAAATTCCCTTTTCTCATCTAGTGATAAGCAAAAAATATTGAAATCCCTATAGGATTGTGTGTATTTTCTTCAGTCTGTATTGTTGAACTTCTCTGTGCTCAGGGTTGTGAACTTCGGTTTTTAAAGCAAAGCTTTCTGATTTATGTCAAATTCAGCTTGATCCCTTACTTTCAGAACTGTAGGAAGGTATTTCCAGACAACTTACTGTTTTCTCCCTCTGGCATTATAGTTTCTGCCCAGTAACTTTATTGGCACATGAGATATGTACATAATTTGTATATTACTATGTACAAATGTATAAATATCTTTTAAAAAATTGATAGGTGGCAGGTGTTCTGGTAGGTGATTTTGTCACCCATTAATCATGTGACATAGGTTTGTCACTTCCTAGTTCTAGGGAAGGAAATGGAAGTTGAGAGGTGCTAAGGGAGGAGTCCCAGAGGCCCTGCAGCTGTCTTCTCCGTGGGGTCGGGGGCTGGGGCTAAACTCTTGTGTGGCCTGATGCCTCTTCTTTTCCCAGTCTTCTGATAGGTTTTGAGTCAACAAATCCGTAATCACAAATCATTTTAAAGTGCGGCGCCCGTAGCTCAGTGGGTAGGGCGCTGGCCACATACACTGAGGCTGGCGGATTTGAACCCAGCCGGGGCCAGGTAAAGCAACGCTGACAACTACAACAAGAAAAAAGCTGGGCGTTGTGGTGGGCGTGTGTGGTCCCAGCTACCTGGGAGGCTGAGGCAAGAAATTGTTTAAGCCCAAGAGTTTGAGGTTGCTGTGAACTGTGATGCCACAGCGCTGTACTGAGGGTGACATAGTGAGACTCCATCTCCAAATAAATAAATAAATAAATAAATAAATAAATAAATAAATAATAATTTTAAAGGATGAATTTTTTAAAAAATTTACTGGATTTTTTTTTCTTTTAAACTATAGAAATTTCTGTTAAAGAGGTTGAAGTATATATGTATCCTGGTTAAACATAGTAACATGGTTATTCTTTTCAACTGAAACAGTGTGTGATTTCACACCATTTGGGAATATTTAGCAATAAAAAATAAAATGGATAGGATCATTTAATACTTTAATAGTTGATGAGTTGTTAGGATATAGTTATTTCTACTCTTTCCTTTTTGTGCTTAATATAGTCTAACAAATTGTAGGAACTTAACAAAGGGTATAAAACATAGCCAACAAGATGCTTTATTAATTCACAAAAATACTTTGCTTTTGTTATTCTGGCTATTTTATTACGCTTCTCTGTTTTGCATATCTTGGCCTGGTTATTTATTGTGCTTTGTCTACACTGGAAAGAATAGTCTTGCAACAAATTTTCTACTTGTTTTAGGAAACTCAATTTTAATGTCCTCTTAATTAATTAATTTTTTTGACAGACTCTGGAAGAGAACTTGTCATTACAGACCCAGTTATCAAGAACCGAGAGCTCTTCATTTCGGATTATGTTGACACTTACCATGCTGCTGCCCTTAGGTGAGTGCTGGGGACGTGGTCTTTCATCTGAAGAAGTCATTGGATATGGGAACTAAAAGGGCAGATCCTTCCTGATCCCTTTTGGTCATCATTGTATTGACCCGACTTCTCTCCTGGTCTCAGGGTCAGCTCCGTGTTACTGAGGGTTCAGGCCTTGCCCGTATCGTATTTGCCTGGCCCTGCCCTCCTTGTATCCTGTTGTAATTTAACTTCTTACGCCCTCTCTATGTTACCTTCATTTCCGTGAGAGTTATTGTGCTGGTCTTTACTGTTGTTTGTGATTTAGAGTTTCAGTTGAAAAACTCACGATATGTAACTGGTTACTTAACATGTTTTGACATAACTGCTTTAAATGAATATATTGAATATTTGTTAATGCCATTCAGATTATTAGAGTCATTTTAATCTCATTTTAGCATTTTTAGAAGAACAAGTTCTCCCAGGTAACTCCAGCTGGACATGGATAAATCGACTCTAGCTAGGTTTACAAGCAGATGTTTCTGGAGATATGTTGTACAAGTCACTGACCTTTCACTGGCCCCTCCAGACAGAGGGGTATGTGACTAAAACCTTTGTTAATGGGAACTTTTTCTCCTGTAGTATTTTCTTTAAAGTTAAAGTGGCAATGGAAAGTGGTAGCTGTTTAATAAAATGTTTATCTTAAATTTCATTAACTTCAAATACAGCATCCTTTTTGTAACTTAACAATTGAATCTTTTCAAAGACATCGGCTGACAAGTGGTTGCTTTCTTACTGACTGGGCTGGCCTAGGAGGTGGTATTCTGTAAATACTTGCTGACTTACTGGCCTTGTGGCATCTGGGGCCTCGTCCTCACTGTTGCTTGGTGAGCCCTCCTCGCTCCCAGCAGCTTTGTTCTCACTGTGGAAGAAGCTTTGGGCTGCCTGTCAGATCACCGCTGATAGAACAGAATGGAATGACAGTGTCCCGGGAACCTCTGTTTGTATCTTTTCTCTTCACCAGAGCTAGATTACTGGAACTTAAAAATATTTGGTGTATGTTTGATGAGGGAGGGGGAGAGGATTAAGCTTTAACTTTTTCTTCCAATTTTTCTTTTCACAGTTTATCCACAGAAAGATTTTTTTTTTCCTCCATAGATATAAACTAGTACTACTAAAAATAAATTCAGTTTTGAGAGACACACAAAATAGTCTATAGGCACATAAAAGGGGATCAAATGAAAGTAATGGAAAAAAAAAAAAACCTCAAGGAGAACAAAGGAGAAAAAAGAAAAAGACTGGTAATGTTAGTGCTTAGCACCATTCTTGTAAAAGATCAAAGGGCTCAGTTATGTGGATTCATCCTGCTCACAGTAACTCCGAGGGGGCTCTTGTCATCCCATTCACTCAGGAAGAAACTGATGTATAACTTTTCTTTCAAGCTGGTGTTAAAGTTGGGTTATAAAAGAGGAGAGAGAGCTTTGTCCTTTAGCCATCACGAATCAAAAGAAAAACAAAATTCCTTTGTCGCTCTTTCTCTGTAAATTGTGATTTGACCACTCTCTGCCCAGTTGTGAAGGACGCGTTGGGGCCCAGCGCTGCTGCAGCACCGCCGTTGCGGGTGCCTGACCTTGGCCGCCACTCAGCCCTACCTTGCAAGCTAAGTTTCTAGAACTGGTTATTTTCTTTATTTCATTACACTCATTAATAACTGCCATATAGTACACTTAGCATCTTGAGCAGAATATTTTTTAATTTTCTTTATTCCCAGGTAAGCATTTTGCTGGCTTTGTGTTATAATAGACTGAAATTAGAAGACTGAAGTTTGAATCCTGGACCTGCCCGATGGCTTAATGACCAGTATTAAGTTTACTGACCTTTGAGCTCTCCTTTGACAAGTGTATTCAAGATCACATGGCTGAGTGACACACACACACTCTGGTCAGTGTCCAGTAGGATAAAGTACATGAAAGCCCCTCGCAGAGCTTCTCACACTCAGACCCAGTAGTGTAGTACTTTGCTCGACTCTCAACTGTATTCTTGAAAGTGTGAAAGGAAAAACAGAAAAAAAGAAATTAAATGTAATTTTGTGCTGAGTTATTGATCCAGTCATCCAGCACCGGTTTACCATATATTGCTGCATGAAATACACTCCCGTGTATTATAATGCAAACCCACGGTTTTGGCCCAAACTTTCAGGGAAATGCCCTTGGAGAAAGTAGCTTCCTTTCAGTCAGGAGAGACACATCTAGGGAAGGCTAACGCTTCCCCAGTAAACGTGCAGATCACACTGTCCTCCTGCAGCTGCCTGCCCTGTGAAGGCTGCCCCTTCTCTCTTTCCCTCCCTGCCACTTTGGGGGCCACTGCTGAGATGTCCATACATTGGCTGGTGGGGTGAGAGCTTCTGAGACTACGTGTCCTGCAGGCAGTCTGGCAAGTCCCTGGGGCCCGTGTGGGGCTCTTGGTCCCTTCTGTGTGGCCAGGCGTTGGCCCTCACCAGTTCTGCCACTGCCCATTCCCCTGATTGCAGAGCTTGGTGGAAACCACTCTGGCCCATTCCCAATGGATCTTGGATCCTCCTGGGCTGGAACCCTCTGTGAAAGCACCAGGAGTTCACCTACTCCTGAGCCATAGCACCCTTGCTTAGTGCGTATCCTTATTTTTCCCTCAAAACCTTGGACCAAAAAAGTGTACATTATACATAGAAATTTCTATGTACATTAGACATAGAAAATGTGGCATTTTAGTTTTCTGTGTCCTGTTGTATGGGTTGATCTGGATATTCAGATACTTTGGTATAAGGAGAAGAGTTTAGCTCAGGGGGCCATCTGGGGATGTTCCAAGAATGAGCAGATAAACTGTAGCTTGCAATTTGTTTGCTGTTACCCTTTTCTTCTGAGGATAATGTTTTATTGATGATCCAGGATCTAGATTGATTTGTGAGTGACTGAGAACATGTGACCTGAGGACCATTCTCAGGTTTCCTGGGCCCTGGCATCAAGGCATTCTCCAGTATTGAGTGTGGATGGCAAGCTTAGGAGATGATACAGCCTCACCGGCCTACAGGCTGGTTTCCCACTCTGATTATCTGCTTCCTGTGTTAAGGTATCACTTGGGGGAAGACATTCTAAGATAAGTCAGGTTTTAAGCTATCATTTTACCTAGGGATTTCATATTACAGGAAGATTTTTTTTTTTTTTTTTAATTGAGTTAGAGTCTCCCTTTGTCACCCTTGGTAGAGTGCTGTGGCGTCATAACTCACAGCAACCTCAAACTCTTGGGCTCAAGTGATTGTCTTGTCTCAGCCTTCCAAGTAGCTGGGACTACCGATGCCTGCCACAATGCCCGGCTGTTTTTTATTTTATTTTATTTTGTTGTTGTTGTTGTTTTTTAGCAGGCTTAGGCTGGGTTCAAACCCACCAGCCCCAGTGGATGTGGCCGGCATCCTAGCCACTGAGCTACGGGCACCGAGCCTATAGAAAGATGTTTTAAGATGAATTTTCTGGAAGACTATGGACCAAGAAACCCTTAACTGGCTCTTTGGGACTTTTTATCTCCTTCTTTTCATCCTCAATTAATTTCTCTCTTTACTTTATTATGGCCAGCGAGGGTATGTTTAGGGATTGAGATAAATTAACTATGTCTCTAGATAATTTCACGACCAATTTTTAGCATGTTAAAAATTTTTTTATCTGCCGAGGGTGACAGAGTAAGACTCAATTTCCAAATTAATAATAATAATAATAAATAAATGAACGATCCCTTTAGCTTCTGCAAGTTCCCGAAGGAGTTTCATGGTGTCTCGGAGCTCTTAGTTTTGCAGCTTAAGATTCATTTTCTGGTTTTAATCTGCAGTGTTTTTATGTGTGAAATAAGTTTGACCTACAGCACTTACTGTTTGGTCTGTACATGCTTAGTACTTCCTTATTCGTTCATCACTTAATGCCTTATTGATCTACTACTAGATAAAGGGTTCTGTATGTGTATTAGGTGGCAGGAACACCTAGTAAGATACTCTCTGCCCTTGAATACTTCATAGTCTTTAAAACAAATTTGTTTTTGTTTTGTTTTTGTTTTTTACAGACAAGGTCTCACTCTGTCACCTGGGCTAAAGTATAGTAGCACGATAATAGCTCACGAAACCTCGAACTTGTGGGCTCAAGAGCTCTTTCTGCCTCAGCCTCTGAAGTAGCTAGGACTATAGGTGCGTGTCGCCATGTCTGGATAGTGTTTTAATTTTTTCAAGAGATGGGGTCTCACTGTATTGCCCAGGCTGGTCTTGAACTTCTAGGCTCAAGCAGTCCTCGTGCCTCAGCCTCCTAAAGTACAGGCATACGTCACTATACCCAGCCTAAGATTTTTTTAGGCACACAGAAAAGTTAGAAGTACTGAGTTTTCATATATTCTTCATCTGCCTCTTACAAAGGGACCATCTTCCATAACTACAACATAGTGTCACAACAAGGATATGAATGTTGATACTCTGGCATTGAACCGGGGTCCTGTGAGGGGTCCCACCTTGCATTGGTTAGTTCTTAGTCTCCTTCCTGCATTCTGTAATGGCTACTCAGTCTTCCCTTGACTGTTATGACCTTAATCCTTTAAAGAGTATTGATTAATTAGTCAAATGTCCCTCAGTTTGGTTTTGCTGAAGTTGATTTTTGGCAAGAAGGCTGCAGAGATTATGTATGTCTGAGTGCATCTCATCGTGGGCTTCCTGAGGCTGACGTGGCTGATTACTGGCGACGCTGGCCTTCACCACTTGCTTAATGTGGTTTCTGCCAGGTTTCTTAACTGTGAAGCAGCTTTTCCCCTGTAGTTAACTAACTTGGGGGAGATACTTTGAGACTACGCAAATCATTTCCCTCCTTAAACTTGAACCTGATGGTTTTAGCATCTGTAAGTGGTTTTCACCTATCACAGTTGTGTTACCCTGCTGGCTGCTGGGGGTTTTCTGTTGTTCCTCTTTTCTTGTACATTTATTAGTTAGAATTCTACTACGGGAAAGAGCTCTCCCTTCTTCTACATGAGTCTCTTTAATCAAATGGATTTAGGGACATTTATTTTCTCTTGCTGGTTATGTTGAGTACAGTCATTACTGGTCTGGCTGCCCCAGTTGCTCCAGCTTTAGTCAGTGAGAGCTACTTCAGACTCACCCCCAGGTTTCCTTGCAGCAAGCTTCCATCTTGTCTCGAATACTTTAAATAATTTTCTGACTCCACAAGACATTCTTAGACTCATTTTATATTTTCCCCATTGGCACTACAATTAGCCATTCTCCAAATTTCATGGTCCCTGTTAGGAGATAATAGTGTTTAGAAACCGTAAGCTGGGCAGTCGGCCTGTTTCTTACTGCTGGGAGCCCCTATCCCCACAGAGGTGGGCACCTGTGCGTGTGCACTAACCGCCACATGTAGCCCCTGCCCTGAGCCATGATGTAAAATCACTGTAGAATCTCTGTAAGTTGGCAACGTGAGGGACCGTAATAAACTGGTCAACATACAGAGGTAGTCAGCTTAAGGAACTAGGTCTGTTGTACTGGTACATGTGTGTGGTACATGCCCAGGCTATGAAAATTAGGTCAACTTGAGGTAGTTAACTAGGAAAACTCTACTGTATTTACTTGTTTATGTTTATTAATAATTCTCAAATATGAAAGACTTAGTTTTAGAATTTGTAATCTATATTCCTGTGAGAAACACATTTATTGACCTAAATGTTTTTTGTTTGTTTGTTTGGAGACAGTTTTACTGTGTTGCCCTCAGTAGAGTGCTATGAGGTCACAGCTCACAGCAACCTCAAACCCTTGGGCTCAAGCTACCCTCTTGTCTCAGCTTCCCAAGTAGCAGGGACTACAGGCTCCCGCGACAACGCCCGGCTATTTTTAGAGATGGGATCTTGCTCTTGTTTGGGCTGCTTTCTAACTCCTAAGCTCAGGTGATTTACACATCTCAGCCTCCCGAAGTGCTAGGATTACGGGCATGAGTCACCAAGCCTGGCCCTATTGACTTAATTTTTGACTTTTGCGTTGCAGTAGTCAAGCACCAGACTGTTTTTCAACATTATTTGGGTCAGTTCTGTTTTTTCATAGCTCCTGAAGTGTGTTCATTCATTTATAATTTACTTTCATGATTGGTATTTACATCCTTTTTTTTTTTTTTTGAGACAGAGTCTTACTACATCACCCTCGGTAGAGTGCTGTGATGTCACAGCTCACAGCAACCTCAAACTCTTGTGCTTAAGCGATTCTTTTGCCTCGGCCTCCCAAGTAGCTGAGACTACAGGTGTGGGCCACAAGGCCTGGCTATTTTTTGTTGCAGTTGTCATTGTTGTTTAGCTGACCTGGGCTGGGTTTGAACCCACCAGCCTCGGTGTACGTGGCTGGCACTGTAACCACTGAGCCTTTACATCCTATGTTTAGTTCCTCCTAGCTGACTAGGACAGTTTATTTTACTGATGTGTGATGGTATATGGCTGTTGCTGTGGTTGTGAGGGCAGAGCTGTAAGAAGACGGGCTCTTCAGCCCTGCCTCCTTGCTCCCAGGCCCTCTTCTTTCCCTTTCTCTCCTATCTAGCTGCTGCGTGTAACTGACCATTTCATTTTCTGATCTATCCTTCCAGCATTTTCTTTCCCCATTGAGCAGACGCGTGTCTATTGTCTTACACCCCTTCTTTCTTGTACTGGAAGGTGGGGAACATTATAAACGCTCCCATCAGTTCCTGAGAGTTGCTTCCCGTTCTCTTTTGCTGTATTACTTGGTACTGGCTGTGCTGGAGTTTATTCAGCTGCTCTCTTGTGTAGGGCAGTTAGATTGTTTCTAGGACTTCGCGATTATAAACAAGGCTGCAGTGAATATCCTTGTGCATATGTGTATTTTTATTGTTGGGCATATAACTTTTCAGGGTGGATTTATAGTGGTGGGATTACTGAGTTGAAAGTTTTGTGTATATATGTGGTTTGTTAGGTATTTCCAATTTTCCTGTAGAAGACGTGCACCAATTTGTATTCCTTCCAATAATGTGTGAGACTGCCTGTTTTCCTAATGGAATGCTTCATCTTTTTCCCCCTTAATTTTGCCATATGGTAGGTGGGAAATGATATTTCAGTGTTGCTTTTAGCTAACAATAAGGAAGTTTGGACATTTTTTTCATGTTGGAAGGATTATTATTATTATTATTATTATTTTTTGTCTTTTTGTGAATTGTCTCTTCTCTTGGGCCTTTGTCATTTTTGTCTTTCACTTTTAAAAAGTTCTTTGGGTGGGCTGGGCACAGTAGCTCATGTCTGTAATCCTAGCACTCTGGGAGGCCGAGGTGGGTGAGCTCATGAGTTTGAGACCAGCCTGAATAAGAGTGAGACCCAGTCTCTAAAATACAGCCAGACGTTGTAGCAGGCACCTGTAGTCCCAGCTACACGGGAGGCTGAGGCAAGAGAATCACTGGAGCCCAAGAGTTTGAGGTTACCATGAACTATGATGATGCCAGGGCACTCTACCCAGGGTGACAGAGCCTCACTCTGTCTTTTTAGAGGAAAGATCTTACTTTGTTGCCCAGGCTGGAGTACAGTGGCTATTCATAGGCATGATCATAGCGCACTGCAACTTTGGGCTCAAGCAGTCATCCCACCTCAGAGTCTTAAGTAGCTGAGACTAGAGGCACATGCCAACACACCCAGCTTTAAAGAATTAAAAAGAAAAAAAGACAGTTAAAATACTGTTTATCAGAATCTTTGGTGTACATTTAGAGTAGTGAACAGAGGAAAATTATTTGCATTAAACACATCAATAAAAATGAAAAAATTAAATTCCTAACTCAAATTTTAAAAAGAACAACAAATGAATCAAAAGAACATGCTGATTTTGTGCTGAATGTATACAGAGGAACTTAAAGTAATTTTATTTAGAAAGTGGGAGACAAAGAGAACTGAGTGGAAAGATTTCTGCATCTTGCTGGAACTTGTACAAGGTCAGTACCCACGGACAGTGGTTACGTCACTTGGCATGTTGTTGTGCCTAGAGCAACAACTGCGGGAACCGTACAAGGTGATGCACTTGGAAACACTGCTGGAGACGAATCCACACAGAATCCTACAAGGGGGAAGTTTTAAGAAACTCCCAGGAAGACAAGAGAAACAGAAGAAACAGAAAACAAATTAAAAAAAAAAAAAAGAAAAAACCCTGTTCCTGTCATTAATCAGATGGCTTGCAATAGACAGGATAGTGAATCTCTCAAGATCTTTTTAGTTTCATATTCAGGTAAGAACAATTACCATAATTTTAAGCATACTGCTACTATAAGCCTTCTTTGCATGCTGGTGTACTTCTTCATGAATTTGGGGGGGGGGGGATGCATACACCCGAATATAAGACAACGTCCCCAGTTAGCAGTAGGTTGAAGGAGTGAGTTTCTGGGCCACGCTTTCCATTTAGAATGTCTCCTTGCATCAGATGGATTTTCTTCTCTCTCCTTCATCCCCTTTATTAAAATAGCCTCCTCCACTAGCCAGAGGGCTCTACGAGGGGTGCAAAACCAGGATGTCTAATTCTCTGTGACCCTACACCAAAGAATTACTGAAATGAGTCTTTTCTAACAAAACTTCTTTACTAATGAGTGAAAGGACCAAAGAAATGAGGCTTCCTGGCTTTTATTCATATTTCTGTTAACAGTGAAGCATTGCTTTAGAGACGGGGTATAAAGGACCTTTAAACACTCAGAAACCGTGCATTTCAGTGAGGTTCCTTTAAACACTCAGAAACCGTGCATTTCAGTGAGGCGCTGTTAAATACTCAGAAACCGTGCCTTTCAGTGAGGCGCCTTTAAACACTCAGAAACCGTGCATTTTAGTGAGGCTCCTTTAAACACTCAGAAACCGTGCATTTCAGTGAGGTGCCTTTAAACACTCAGAAACCGTGCATTTCAGTGAGGTGCTTTTAAACACTCAGAAACCGTGCATTTCAGTGAGGTGCTTTTAAACACTCAGAAACTGTTTTAAACCTCAGAAACACATTTTAGTGAGGCATGTGTGTGATAGTGCTTTTCTCATCTCTTCCACAAACACTGACAAATAATGTCCTGTTTTTGAGCAAGAGTGTGGTAGGAATGGAGCTTTGGTAAATAATATTGACTACTTAAAATGATTCCTGTATATACACATTTTATTTATTTGTTTGTTTGTTTGGAGATGGTCTTGCTCAGTTGCGTGGGCTGTAGTGTAGTGAGTGGCATTACCATAGCTCACAGCAACTTCAAACTCTAGGGCTCACTGATCGTCTTGCTGAGTAGTTGGGACTACAGGTATGTGGCACCATGCCTGGCTCATATACACACATTTTAAAATGTAAGCACTATTCAGTAAGAGTTGATATGAAAAATATTTCAAGTGGATGCTGACCAATCAGAGCTAATCCTGGTGGCCTTACTCCTTCTGGGAACCTTGTTTTCACCTCTGCTCAGTGCCCAGGGCTTGAGGGCTGGTGATCTAGGCAAGAATTGCAACTTTTTTTTTTTTTTTTTTTTTGAGACAGAGTCTCAAGCTGTCGCCCTCAGTAGAGTGTTGTGGCAGCTCACAGCAACCTCAAACTCTTGGGCTTAAGCGATTCTCTTGCTTTTGCCTCCCAAGTAGCTGGGAGTATAGGTGCCCACCACAACGCCTGGCTATTTTTGTTGTTACTGTTGTTGCTGCAGTTGTCATTGTTGTTTAGCTGGCCTGGGCCAGGTTCCAACCCACCAGCCTTGGTGTAGTGACTGGCGCCCTACCCACTGAGCTATGGGTGCCGCCCTCAACTTTTTTTTTTTTTTAAGAGATGGAGTCTCTGCTGCCCAGGGTGGAGTGCAGTGGTGCAGTTATAGCTCACTGCAACCCTAAATGATTGGGCTCAAATGATCCTCCTGCTTTAGCCTTTGGAGCGCACCTGGCTAATCTTTGTTTTCTTTTTGTATTTTATTTCATTTTATTATTATTATTATTTTTGTAGAGACAGAGTTACACTTTGTCACCCTCAGTAGAGTGCCGTGGCATCACACAGCTCACAGCCACCTCCAACTCCTGGGCTTAGGCTATTCTCTTGCCTCAAGGGTTTGAACCCACCACCCTTAGTATATGGGGCCGGCTGAGCCACAGGCGCCTACTCGCTGAGCCACAGGCGCCGCCCATTTCATTTTATTATTGATTGATTGATTGAGAGACATGGCCTCACTCTGTTGCTTAGGCTATAGTGCAGTGACATCATCATAGCTCACAGCAACCTCAAACTCCTGGGCTCAAGCAATTCTCCTTCTCCTGCTCTCAGCCTCTCAAGTAGCTGGGACTGTGGGTGCACATCACTGTGCCCAGCTAATTTTTCTATTTTTTGTCTCACTATGTTGCTGGGCTGGTTGCAAGCTCCTTGCCTCAAGAAATCCTCCTGCCTCTCATTGCTGGGACTACTGATGTGAACCACTATGACCTGCAAGAGAATACAACTTTAAAATAGCCGCAGCTGTACGCTAATACTTCTCATTGTTTTATTGTCCTTTAGTTTTTTTAAATGTACAGCAAAAGGCAGATTTTAAGTATATATTTTAATAAATTTTCATAAACTTATTTTAATACATTTTCATACATTTGTTTGACCTTAAACAAGACCTGGCTTATACTTATTATCACAGAAAGTTCCCTCAAGATAGCTCCCTCTCAAAATTTTCTACCCATTTTATTCAGGGAGGCTAGAAAAATAAAACATTAAAACTTCCCATTCAGAAGCAACCACTATTCTGGTTTCTGTCATTGTAAAGTGTTTTCTTCTATTCTAGAACTCAGTATAAATGCAATATACAGTGTATACTTTTTTCTGTTTTTTTCATAGAAGTTTTGAGATTTGTTTATAATATTCAAGCAGTATAGTTTTTTGTATGTATACTATTTCATTTTGTACAAATCTACAGTTTATTCATTGACCTGTTGACATTTGTATTGTTTCTATGCTATTATGAATAAACTTATTAATAACAGCAGTAATAAAAATGTATAAAGAGGAAAATATGATAAATTATAATTAGTGAAGTATTTAATTTAGATCTAATTAATCAATCCTGTTTGTTTGTTTGAGACAGAGTCTCACTCTGTCTTCCTGGGTAGAGTGCTGTGGCGTCATTGTAGTTCACAGCAACCTCAAACTCCTGGGCTTGAGCAATCCTCTTGTCTCAGCCTCTCTAGCAGCTGGGACTACAGGTGACTGCCACAGTGCCCAACTAGTTCTTTTCTAGTTTTTGTAAAGATGGGGTTTCACTCTTGCTCAGGCTGGTCTTGAACTCTGGGGCTCAAGCAATCCACCCACTTGGCCTCCCAGAGTGCTAGGATTACAGGTGTGAGCCACCACACCTGGCCTATTTGTTTTTAATTTTAATACTTTACAAAAGTACATTATGACTACCTGGGATTTATTCCAAGAATGCAAGGTTGGTTCCATATTACAGATACTTCTTCTTTTTTTTTTTTTTTTAATCGGTAAAAGCTTTATTTAATGGGATTAATGTTAAAACGAGTCCGTATAATTTTGTCAAGGCTTCTGGAGCGCTTAATATGTGCAAGGCATATTTTCTGCGCTTTACAAGTATAACTTATTTGATTCTCATAGCAATCCTGTGGGGGTACGATTGTTACCCCACTTTATGGACAAAGAGACTGAGGAAAGAAATGCAAATTTAGTAGGAAACGTAGCTTTTTTTATGCATTCCACAAATATTGGCTTGGCTTCCGGGAAAGCTCATCTTGCACGATCCGTACTTCCTGAGAAGTCCCAGAAGAACCCCTCCTCAAACCAGAGGAGCCAAGGGTTACAGCTGTGCCCTGTCTCATCACTATTACTTCCCCTCCAGGTGCCCAAATTGACAGGTGCCTAAATTGACACCTAATTTGCAACCATTTGCCCAATGCTGAATCAGGGACCAGGTCTGCACTAAGATCCAGGGAATCTTCCCCCTCCCAGGCAAACACAGAGTCAAGAACTAGTACCACAGTGCGCGCGATGTCTGCAGATTTTCTTCTCTATTACAGATACTTCTTAATACTGTATACCAAATTAAGGGAAGAAATGATGTGATTATCTATAAAGGTATGATTATAATTTGGTATCTTTAAAGCTAATGTCATAGTTAATGGGAACACCTTAGATTTAGAGATGTTTCTACTGAGATGAAGAACTAGGCAATGGTATACATTATTTCTACTATTTTCCACATTGTACTAGAGGTACAGTGCAATTAGAGACATAAGAAAGGGTAAAAATGTAAAAGTATTTCAAACAACAAAAGAATTCATTGAACATACTAAAATCAAAACCCTTTACATACACCAGCAGGTAAGCAGATAGGAGGCGTAACAGTGGAGCCAATTCATGTACTACATGCATAGTTATTTATCAGATATGCTTCTATTCCTCCTACTTTTTGCTTTCCCTGAGCCAGGGATTTTGTCCTTCCCAGAAGACACTGGGAATGTCTTGAGACCCTTTTCATTGTTACTGTGATATGTGTGTAGATGCTACTGGTAGAGGCCAAGGGCAAGGGTACACTCACAGGGCAGCTCCTGATGATAAATGTTCAATCCAAAACGTCCATATAAACCTTGGCCTACACATACCCGATTTCCAGTGCCTGTGTTCAGAATTATGGGTTCCTAGGGTTATGTATAACATTAATTAGTTATTCCAGTTTTAGGGTGAAATAGAGAATAATAAGAGAAGGATTAGAAAAATAGACATAACTTACTATATGTAGCATCAAGTAGTGTAAAGAGTTTCATAGACCTCTTTATAGCCTTACGAGATGTCCCTATTTTACTGATAAAGGAACTTACCTGTTTGTTCTGGGTTTTAGAGACAGAATCACCTTGGATGGATAAGCAGTTAGTTCAGAGTGAGCTCATTGTTCAGTCTGCCTTTTCTTTCCCAAAAGCTTATTTTAGTTGCAGTTAAATACTAGAGTAGTTCTGGGCTTGGAAAATTAATGCTTATTCTATATTTTCCTTGAATTGGATCTTGCTTGTATTCTATAGCTCTTTTAATAGAACTTTCTGCAATGATGGAAATGTTGTATAAATTTCTGCTGTTGAATATAGTAGTTACCAGCCACATGTGGCTGTTTAAATGTACATTAATTAAGATTAAATAAAATTTAAAGGGCTTGGTGCTACTAGCACAGTGGTTGTGGCCCCAGCTACATACACCAAGGCTGGTGGGTCCAACTTGGCCCAGGCCAGCTGAAGAACAATGACAAATGCAACAACAACAAAAATAGCTGGGCATTGTCGTGGACGCCTATAGTCCCAGCTATTTGGGAGGCTGAGGCAAGATAATTGCTTAAGCCCAAGCATTGGAGGTTGCTGTGAGCTGTAACACCATGGCACTCTACTGAGGGTGACATAGTGAAACTCTGTCTTCAAAGAAAAAATTTTAAATTCTGTTCTTCTCAGTTGCATTAGCCATGCTTCAAGTTAGGAACCCTGGATTCTTTTCTAATCTGTAGTTCCTAAGAGAATTTTTATAAACTGGCATTCTTATTTAATTTACAAAGTAGAGATGGTCTAAACCAATCTTAGCTTGTGTCTATTACTGAGGCTTTTTAACAAAAGCCTTGAGTTAACTTAATATCTTAGTAGGGAGTGAATGAGTGAACCCTGTCAATGCCCAAGTCAGTTTCTCTCCCCCACCACTGTGGCCCTTAGCTGATGTGTATGTTCTTAGCATGCACAGGCATGGAGTCTGTGTTGTACTGGGGAGGTGATGTCCTAGAAGCATGGCTACAGATGCTGTTGGTAAGAAATGGGAAATAGGGGCCATTCAATTTCATCTAACCTTGTTGCAGCACTTGGCTTCATTAAAATTACCTTCTATGACCACTGGATAGTACTTAAATCCTCCCTGCCTCTTTGCGAGCCTCAGAATTTACCTACGTGTGTATATACTGGGTAGCCATAAAGTTCACATGCAGTTTAACATCAAATTGCATGAACTGCACGGCCCCCTGTATTTGGAGGCTGGGTTGTACACTGTGCTATCAGGCTCTGACAATCACGGGGTACATGGTCTATGGAAACATTGCTTTTAAGCAGTTTTGTAGTATGTAACGTAGTTTTCAGCTACAGTTGGTTTAACTTTAATTGGTAAGTGAACCTGAAAACCTTACTGCTCTTTATTGCAACATTTCTATGGGAAAGTGATCTCTAACTTACACTCATTTAACTACACCTGAAAATTTGGGACTCCTGTATATTGGAGTCCATCTTTATTTTGAAACAGTTAAAATTGCTCTATATTTAATTTCCAAGTAAGATAATTTCTTGCTCATTATAGGAGAAGAAAAGTATTTATTGGCCAGGAGCTGTGTTCCCGAGAAATGTCAGATCTTACTCATTCAGCTTTAGTACTTACCCTTTCTTCCCATCATGACGTTGCAGGAAGAAAAGGCTCATTTTACTCTGGTTGTTTAGAAAGGCTTTAGACTGATTTTTTTTGTAAAGTATTTTCACAATGGTTATAATTTTTCTCCCTTCATTTCCAGATTGTTTAATATTACAGTCCCGCTTCCAGTTTGTGTTTGTGCTTTAATTTTTCTTCATAAGTAAAATGATGAAATAATAGCAGCTAAGTCACAAAGTTGTATATTGAAGCAGTCATGAAACAAAAACTCTGAATAGGTCATCAGCGATGGAATTTGGGCTGTGCTTTGTGTATGCCGCGGATTTAGTTATGTGTTTTCTCGACCTCTTATCCCTCAGTAGTATTTTGGTTTTGCAAAGCAATTGAGGGTAATACTAATGCATTGATTTTTTTTTTTTTTTTGTCTTTTTCCCAGAGGGAAGTGTAATATCTCTCATTTTTCTGACATATTTGCTGCTAGAGAGTTTAAAGCTCGAGTGGATTCATTTTTCTACATATTAGGCTACAACCCTGAAACAAGGTGAGTCACTCTGAGAACTTTCTCACTAGTGTGTGTTTGTGTGTATGTGTGCAAGGTCTAGAATACTAGTTAGATGCAGAACACAACTCCAAGATCCTACAGTAAACCGCTTCTGGAGGCATTGTAATTGACGTCTTTGGCATCTAAAGTGGCTCGTTGTTTGCTTTTTACTTTTTTTTTTTTTAAATAGAGACAGAGTCTCACTTTATCGCCCTGGATAGAGTGCTGTGAAATCCTAGCTCACGACAACCTCCAGCTCTTGGGCTTAGGTGATTCTCTTGCCTCAGCCTCCTGAGTAGCTAGGACTACAGGCACCCGCCACAACAACGGAATATATTTATTTATTTATTTTTTGCAGTTTGGCCAAAGCGGGTTCGAGCCTGCCACCCTCTGTATATGGGGCCGGCGCCCTACTCACTGAACCATAGGCACCACCCTGCTTTTTACTTTTATCAAGGAAAAGAAAAGTAAGAAAATTTAGGTTGAGAGAGAGTGATAAAGGTATAATTTTAATTAATGTATATTTTGAACTTGTTACTAATTGATAGGTTATTTCCCTGACATATATTCTGTCAAGCTTCCATGATACCATGTTGAGAAAGACTAGGTTATTTTGGGAAACTTATTGGTTATTTATTTATTGTGTTTACTCTTGGTAATAAAACTTCAAGAAACTTCACTGAAATATCTTTAGTAAGACCACTACTGTGTGTCAGATGCTAGTAGTTCTCAACAGATCCCCAGTTCTCCAGCTACCTTGGTTAAAATCCATGTAGCAGAATTATTAATTAATTAATTTATTTATTTATTAATTCTGAGACCGTCTCACTCCACTGCCCAGGCTAGAGTGCCATGGCATCAGCTTTGCTCACTGCAGCCACAAACTCCTGGGCTCAAGTGATCCTTCTGTCTTAGCCTCCTGAATAGCTGGGACTACGGGCACTGCTGTGACACCTGGCTGATTTTTCTGTTTTTTAGTGACAATGGGGGAGGGGAGTCTCACTATTGCTCAGGCTGGTCTCAAACCCTTCAGCCTCCCAGAGTGGTAGGATTACAGGCATGAGCTGCTGTACCCATCTGAATTATTATAATTTTTTAAATACAAAGCCATAGTATCAAAATAATTTAACACAGAAAACTCTTTATATTTGTAATAGACCCTAATTTAATGAAGCACATGGTAGAACATCTATAAGCGTGTGTATAGTCACTTTGTCTTCTATTGATCATATGACTGTGTGTTTTATTAAGGATTTTTTTGGAGACGGATTCTCACTTTGTTGCCCTTGGTAGAGTACTGTGGCGTCATAGCTCACAGCAAGCTCATACTCTTGGGCTTAAGTGATTCTGTCGCCTCAGCCTCCCAAGGAGCTGGGACTGAAGGCACCCGCCACAACACCCAGCTATTTTTAGAGACCGGTCTTGCTCTGGCTCAGGCTGGTCTGGAACCTGTGACTTCAGGCAATCTACCTGCCTTGGCCTCCCAGAGCACTAGGATTACAGGCATGAGCCACTGTGCCTGGCCATTTATAAAGGCTTTTAAAAACAAGAACGTTAGCAGGTGATTAAGACATATTTTAAAATGTGAAGGTTTGGAAAGAAATATAAGGTGGTTGGCTCAAGGAGGTTAGTAAAAGAACTGCATTAAGAATAATTATAAAATGGGTATTTTAGTGAAAACTTTTTTCTGAAGGATGCTGAGAAATTGTATGTTAAACTTAGAATGTTGTTGAAATAGTCAACGTAGGATCAGTAAAAGGGAACATGTTTTTTGTTGTGCTTGTATTAGGCTGTGTAAGTCTTCACTGGGGCATTTATGTTAGTGTGTGTCTCAGTCTCTTTTAGTACTAGATGCTGGACACTTAACAGTAGCCTTAGGTATACTAGTATAATGCTTATCTACGAGTACCATTCTTTCTTAAAAAAACAGCAAAATTTGGGCTTTTCTTTTATTCTTTACTAAGACAGGATTTCGCTTGGTCACCAGGCTGGAGTGCAGTGATGTGATCACAGCCTTGCGATCCTGGCTCGAAGGATCCTCCTGCCTCAGCCTCTCAAGCAGCTAGGATTACGGGCACATGGCACTGCCAGGCTGTTTTCAGTTTTTGTGGATATGGGCTTTCACTGTGTTATCCGGGCTGGTTGTGAACTCCTGGTCTCAAGAGATACTCCTGCTTTGGGCTCCCAATGTGCTGGGATCATAGCCGTGAACTAGCCTGAACTTTTCTTTTTCAGAGGTATGCCGTGTGTCAGTGATAAAGAAGCTGACCAATAGTAACCTTTCAAAAGCATCTTATATTTTGAAATGTTTATTTTACATGTTTTACAAGGCATTCATTGGCTGCCTTGTCCTATCTTTTTATTGCCCGGATGAATTGTGGAATGCTTGAAATTGGATTTCTATAGATACAAAGTGGTTGGATGTTATTTCAGTGATACTTTGTTTATTTAACCACTTGATAAATATTTGTCATTAAGTTAGATTGTGTTAGTGAATTAACTAAAATAGCTTTTGCCAGGTTCATAATAACCAACCAAATTTACTTTTTACTAGTTTTAGTTACATATTTCTGCTGAATGTTTGTTAAAAGTGATATATAACTTACCTGCGTAGCCAGAGGCTCACACAAGTTCCTGTCCAGCTTTTCTTTATATGTTGCTGGTGGTCTTTCAGACTGATACTTCATCCATCAGTTTTGTTTTAAAATGTGGGTTACCTATGCAATTGAGGGATATTATTTGTCCCTCCCTCTATCTTGCCTGTGCTTGGTATATTTTAAGTTCTTGAGAGGTGCTGGATGAATGAAATTCAGTAAATATCTGAATGCTGATTTGGGGCAGATCTCAATCTTCAATCTTCTTACAATTAAGTGTAGATTTTTCTCATAAAAATCAGCAAAAGTGGAGCCAAATCCAGCCCACTGTCTTGGCTCGCTGGTCTTCCTCTGAGCGCTGTGTAGTATCTCTGAAGTTCAGGGTTAAGTGTATCGTTCCCACAGCTGCTCAAATGATGAAAAGAATTTATTCTGATTTTAACATGGAATAGAACTACTTGTATTTCCTCCGCCTCACTTATGCACAATACAATTCTTAGAATGTCGTTGCAGAATTTACTTCTTTTCTGTTTTTGTTTCAAGTTAGTGAGGGAGGAGGCTGTGTGGTGACATGGTTTCTGGGATAGTTTCCCCCCAATTTTAATGAACATGACTAGTAAGTAATCATAGTTACATAAGTGCTACATGCCCACTCTTAGTTCCCTGACTCACTGAGGTAAATAAGTGTGATTCAGTGTGGAGAGGAAAGAAACACTGTTTTTCTAGTTGTGTAGAGAGCCTGTGAAACCTTGCCTATATCAGTGAGAGCCCTGGAAGTTGATGGAGTAGCGATTCTGTGACTGTAAACTTTGATGACTGTACCTTCCCCTTAAATAATGGAGGCAGTGTGAAAGATAGAATTGTTTTTTACTTCAGAGCAAACTTTTTGATGGTAGTTAAAAGTTGATTTATATAATTTACAATAATTTACTTAGCATATTGATCAGCAGTGAAAGTTTAGAATTTTATTGCACAGATCCATTTTATTTATTTATTTAGACAGAGTCTTTCTATGTCGCCCTGGTTAGAGTGCTGTGGCGTCACAGCTCACAGCAACCTCAAACTCTTGGGCTCAAGCGGTTCTCTTGCCTCAGCCTCCCGAGTAGCTGGGACTACAGGCAACCGCCACAATGCCCGGTCAGTTTTTGGTTGCAGTTGTCATTGTTGTGCAGCAGGTCCAGGCCAGGATCAAATTCCGAATGTTGTATCTTGTTAGGGCCCTGGGTGTTGTGAACTTCATTGGCCTGCTGGTATTAGTACTTACTGAAATAACCACATAGTGGTGGGAAATAGACTGTTCTATCCTCTTTGGCTTGTTGCTTTTAAATCTTGGGGAGAATAGATTTCTTGATCATTGATACAGAATAAACTTGGTATTAGGTACAAATTTATTTTTCATTTTTTTTTTAATCCTAGGATACTGATCATCGATACTAATCAAGCATCTTTAGTAATACAGATCCATAATTTCTTATCTTAAATTCTGAAATCTCCAAAAATTTTTAGGGTTAGTTTTGGGCCAAAAGTCATTGAATGGCCTAAACCTCATCTGACATGATATGAGTTCATTTACAGTCTGACTTTATTTCACTTCGTGTGAATTTACGTACATTTTACTATGAAAATAATGCCGAGACAGAATATGGGTTACAGCTGAGAGACTGCTGGGATGTTGTATACTGTGATAAGTCCCTGCAAGTGCTAAAATGTAAGGAATTCTGAATTCTGGAAACCTCTGACCCTAAGGATCTTAGGTTAGGGACTGTGACTCTCTATCGTTGTCAGCCATGACATTTGAGGAACAAAACTTAATTGGGCAAAAATTTTGAGGCCAGATGTTTCCATCTAAGAAGGATACGTAAAAAAGGGCTGACAAATAAGAAAGCCTTAATCTAATGCTAACTAACCTTAAACCCTTAGGTAATTGGGATTTGCTCTCAAAGTTTATTTTTGGTGTTTTTGCACTCAGACTGTTCCCTTTTGCTTTTATAAAAAGAGATTCATTTCAAATTTACTTCTGTGGTCAGCAAATTCTGCAAGGTGATATCATTGGGTTCTCATTTTGTTTGAAGAATCTGATCCAAAAATCTGCTTAGGAACTTAATAAAATCAATAAATTTCCGCTTAGAGGTCTTAATAAAGCCAGGTAGGCCTTATATATGTTTGACCAAAGCACAGTATAGGCTGTGGTCCCCAACCACTGGACGGAGAACTGCAACTGGTCAATGGCCTGTAAGGAACTGGGCCAAACAGCAAGAGGGGATTGCAAGTGAGTGCCTCTTCATCATTGTTCACAGCTGCTCCCTGGCACTCACATCACCACCTGAACTGCACCCCTGTCAGATCACCAGTGTTCACAGCTGCTCCCCAGCGCTCGCATCACCACCTGAACTCCACCCCTGTCAGATCACCAGTGTTCACAGCTGCTCCCCAGCACTCACATCACCACCTGAACTCCATCCTTGTCAGATCACCAGTGTTCACAGCTGCTCCCCAGCACTCGCATCACCACCTGAACTCCATCCTTGTCAGATCACCAGTGTTCACAGCTGCTCCCCAGCGCTCGCATCACCACCTGAACTCCATCCTTGTCAGATCACCAGTGTTCACAGCTGCTCCCCAGTGCTCGCATCACCACTTGAACTCCACCCCTGTCAGATCATCAGCGGCGTTAGACCCTCACAGGAGCATGAGCCCTACTGTGAACTGCCCATGGAAGGAAGGAATGTAGGTTGCACACTCCTTATGGGAATCTAACGCCTGATGATCTGAGGGAGAGACATAATGTGCTGGAATCGTTCCAAACTACACCCCACCTCTATCCATGGAAAAGTTGTCTTCCATGAAACCAGTCGTAGTTGCCAAGAAGGTTGGGAACCACTGAGCATAAAGAGGTGATTGTACGGATCTCTTTGCTGTCCACAGTAGCTTTTCATTGTCTGCTGCCTCCTAGCCTTTTAACCTGACTGCGTGGTCAGTGTTAAGATTAGCTGCTGGAAAGATCCCTCCCCTCCTGCATCTGGGCAGCCGTGCTGCCACTTCATCTTTGTACCCACGGGGAGGCATGGACTCTCTGGACTCAATTTCCATGTCAGTAGGGGGAGATGGTAAAAGCTACCTTGTAGGTCACTTTTGGAAACTGTCACTTTTGAAAATTGTGTTGTTGTTGTTGTTGGTTCTTGGGAATTGGGCAAACATTGGGTGGGTTTTTTTTTTTTTAATCCTGTGAAGTGTTAAACCCAAAAGTATAACATACTGCTTCTCAAGTTGTTATTGTTCTACCAAGCAAACTGTTGGCTTCTGGTTAATTTGCATGATTCTTAACTCTGCTTAGAATATTGATTATAAAATTCTTTGCAAATATACATTTACTAAAAATGCATGATAATTTTTTTTTTTTTTTTTTTTTTTAAGACCGTGTCTCACTTTGTTGCCCTCGGTAGAATACCATGGCATCATAGGTCACAGCAACCTCAAATTCTTGGGCCCAAGTGATCCTCTTGCTTCAGCCTCCCAAGTAGCTGGGACTACAAATGCCCACTACCAGGCCCAGCTATTTTTTGAGACAGGTTTTTGCTCTTGCTCAGTCTGGTCTCAAACCTGTGAGCTCAGACAATCCACCTGCCTCGGCTTCCCAGAGTGCTAGGATTACAGGCATGAGCCACTGTGCCTGGCTGATGAAATGCAAGATAAATTTCTTAATTGAACATCAATGAAATTTATCTAGTAATATTTAATGAGTAAATAAGTGGTATTAATGTGAAATATATTTCTGCAGTCAGAATATTTTAATGAAAAATCTGAAAGGACCAAAATTGAAATAAGTTTTATTGAAAAAATAGATTTGGCTTTTTATAGTATATCAACTTCTACCCTATAGCAATTAAATTTTGTCTTAGGAGAGAAAGGAAGAAATGGTGAATGGAGCTCCAGGAAGAACAGCAGATATGCTAGGGCCCGTTTGAGAGGAAATGGTTTTATCTTCTTGATGATTAAACTTGAATTTTCCCAGGTAGCTGTTCTTTTGTTTACCCTAGCCAAATGAAGAGTTCTTTAAGCTTCTAAAGTAAAAATGAAGAAGACATTGAAATGTAGCTTTTTGTGTGGTGCTCCCTCCCCTCCCCTGCTCCCCTCCCCCCTCCACTTTCTTTCTCTAATAATACTTTATGAAAGAATCATTTCTTCTCTGAGCAGTTTCCTCAGAGGCTTGGACTGTACCACAAAAACACCTAATTATATTCTTGGTTCTTTGTGTTTTGTTTTGTTTTGTTTTAACTTAATTTTTATTAAAGGTTCTTTGCTTTTTGAACAGGAATCTTCTCTTGCTAATCTCATGGAAAACAAGGGGAGAGGGCTCATCCCTGATCTTCTCAACTCTTTTCCAGGGAAGAATGTCTGTGATTACCTGTGGTCTCCCCTCTCTCCTCCTCCTGTCCCCCCTCTTTCCTCCTTTTCCTCTTCCCTCATATTTACTTTCTCGTTTGGAATTTTACAGCAATATTGAGGATTGTAGTTAGTAGCAATGATAAAGTAGAGGCACTTTTAAGGACTACATTTTCTCTCTCCCAGAACCACAGTGGCAATAATGCTAGTAATCCTGGGCTACAGTTAGAGCCCTGTATCCCAGTCACTGGGCTTTCTTTGCATAATTAATTCCTTTTATTTTTTTTGTTTTGCAGTAGAATCAACTTTACAAAATGGTTGCAAGTATACTAGAAGAACTTTTTTAATGGACTCATTTGAAAGTATTGTTTCCACTGGAAGGCCCTGTCACACTCCAGTACTTTGTATCTTTCCCTTGACAAAGGCGTTTTCTCATGTAACTACAATACAGCCTTCAAAATCAGGAAATTAAAAATGAAATATTACTATGGAATTCTCAGACTCCACTCAAGTTTTGCTGGTTTTCCCAGTAAAAATTTTGACGGCAGAAAGCTCCTGTTTGGCCTTATGGTTTGGAGTCTTGAGCGTTCGTTCCCCTGCAGTCTGGTGATTTCCCAGCTACTCTTTGGCCTCGTTACCTTGGTGCTTTTGAAGGTAGAGGCCGAGTCTTTGTTTGCTGTTCCTCAGTTTGCAGTTACGATTTTCCTTACTATTAGACGGAGATCATGTGTCTTTGACAGAGATAGCACAGAAGTTGTGTATTCAGCTGGCTGGCACAGAATTCTTGTTTGTCCCAGTACTGGCGATTTCACTTTTAATCATTGGAACAAGATGGTGTCTGCCAGGTTTTACCATTGGCAGTTTTCTTTTTCTCCTTTTTTATTAATGACCATTTTGTAGGAGATTGCTCTGAGTCTATATAGCTTCTTTATTAAAGTTTTGATTCATTTATTTAAATCAGGACGGACTAATGGTTTTGTACTTTATTGTTTAGTTTGTTACTGTAAGTATTTATTCTGAAGTCAGATTCTCCAGATTTTGGAGAATGATGGTGCTGGGCTTGCTCATCGCTTCCTGTCACTGCTCTCAGCCCGTCTGTGCAGAGAGAGCTGGAGAGAGAGTGTGTGTGTTGATCTGTGTCGGGTTTGAAGCGCACCCTGACATCTGTGTTTCTGTATGTTCACGAGTTCGTATGAATGCTCCATGATTTGAATCTGGTACTGCAGGGTTCCTGCTGTGATTTCCCTTTTCCTTATTTGTGATACTCCTCTGTAATAGTAAGGACCCTTCCTTCATTATCCTGGGTATCTTGACTTCCAATTTCCTAGCCCTTACTCTGCTTTCTCTCACACACATACGGGCTTTGATAACCTCACATCTCCTCTCCCCTGGTCCCTTTCCTCCTTTTTGCCTGAAGTGGCTCCTTACAAAGTCTCCAGGACTGATTGTCAAGAAGGGTAAGTCAGGGTAGGGGAGAGGCTATGTAATTTATTTAACTCTTACAGTAATCTCCTGAGTTTGGTACTTTTATTACACTAATTTTGAAGATAAAAATCTTCGGCTCAGAGAAGTCCGGTCACTTGCTCAGGATCACCTAGCAAGTGGGGAGCAAGGTCTGAGTCCAAATTCTAGTCTAAGTCCAGAACACAAGCTTTTTTCACCTGTTACTATGCAAGTACCCAGGTCAACCAGAAAATTAAATTCAGAGCATCCAAATAAGGTTTTAAGAGATTTAAAACTAGGCTTTAATAGATAATAGCATTTGACATTTCTGGGTGTGACATCAAGGAATCAAATTTATAATATCATCTGTTTAAGGTGCACAGAATAACAACTACTACCATGTAGAGCAGTGGTTCTCAACCTTCCTAATGCTGCCACCCTTTAATACAGGTCCTGTGGGTCGTTCTGTGGTTGAGAACTGCTGATGATATGCTTACTCGGTGATAGATGCTTTAATTTATTTAATCCCTGCAAAGCTCAATGAGGTTGGCATTCTCTTTTATTTTACAAATGAGGGAATTTATATATTATATTAAAGGATTGCCTAAGGCATGCAGTTCTGAATAGGGGACTCGCTGCCTGCTTGGCTCACTCCTGTGTTCTAGTACTTTGAGAGGTGAGGTGGGAGGATTGTTTGAGATCAGGAGTTCGAGACCAGCCCAAGTAACATAGTAAGACCCTATCTCTACAGAAAATAGAAAAAATTAGCCAGGTGTGGTGACATGCACCTATGATCTCAGCTACTTAGGAGGCTGAAGCCTGAGCTCTTTTTAAATTCTAACGAAGTGCTGGGCACGATGGCTTGATCCCTGTATTCCTAAAACTTTGAAAGGCTGAGGCAAGAGCTCTGGAGTTCAAGACCAGCCTAAGCAAGGGTGAGACCCGTCTCTACCAAAAATAAAAAAGCTAGTCAGGCATTGTGGTGGGTGCCTGTAGTCCCAGCAACTTGGGAGGCTGAGGCAAAAGGATCACTTGACCCCAAGAATTTGAAGTTGCTGTGAGCTATGGCACTACAGCACTCTACCAAGGTGATAGAGTGAGATTATCTCTTTAAAAAAAAAAAAAAAATTTAACACTAAATAATAATACATAGGATTACCTCTTAGTTTGCAAGTGAAAATGGGGCCTACACATCCAGAGCTAGACCTTCTTCTAGTGAGGAATCAGGTTTTTCTTTTTTGGAGGTGGAGGTTGGGGCAAAAGTGCACAAAATGTGTTAAGGGTTTTAACAGAAAGCGTTTTGGCTGATACTATGAGTACTTTACGGTGCTCAGTATGACGGGGGTGGGGGGAGGATGGCCTTGCTTACATGGCTTTAGAAATATTTTCAAATAGAACTTTACTGAATTTCATGGGTAATGTTATAAGTATTTGCCTTAAGAGTTTTCAGTCAGGACACCTCAAATTAAATCTTTATGGCAGGGTGTTCTTTGAATTCTTAATTTGAACCTTTCTGCCCTTCCTATTGTTTGAAATACATTCTTAGACTGGATCTGCTTTAGGAAATGTTTTGTTTATTGTTTGGGAGATTGCGGAGTTTTCTTCTCTAAGCAAGATAAAGCTCTTTGCATAAAATAAAGTACTCGTGGCCTGTTGTGGTGGCTCATACTATAATACTAGCACTCTGGGAGGCTGAGGCAAGGGAATCACTTGACGTCAGGAGTTTGAGACCAGCTTGAGCAAAGTGAGACCCCCCATCTCTACCAAATAGAAAAAGAAAAACAATTAGGTGTTGTGGCGGGTGCCTGTAGTTCCAGCTACTTAGGAGGCTAAGGCGGGAGGTTCGCTTGCACCCGGGAGTTTGAGGTTGCTGCGAGCTGTGATGATGCTGCAGCACTCTACTGAGGGCTACAGAGTGAGACTCCATCACAAAAGTAAACAAACCCTGCTCATGATATCACCCTCTATGTCTACCTGTTTCGCAGTGCCAAGCACTCCATAGCTTTATCTGACTTGTTTGTTTGGTCTTTTTCCAAAGGTTTAAAGTTTTCAAAAAGAAATTGGTGTATTTGCTTAAGTAGCTACTACTGTGTTTTTAAATGTGCTGCAGTATTTCTCTTAATCTTATGTGTGGTCATTTATATGTATGTCATTTCATTCTGTTCTTTCTTTGAGATCTTGCTTTTTAAAATCCCTATTTATTTAAAGAAAAAAAAAAGATGAAACAAAACTTGCTGTGGTCTTTGGAGCAGGACATCTGACTGAAGCCTGTGCAGGGCTCGGCTCGCCGAGTTCCCTGGTGTTGGCTGTCTCGGATCCCCTTGTGAAGGCCCCACTTCCCTGCACACTAGCTTGGTGTGCAGGGAGAAGCTGCAGAGGCTGTTGGCTGGGCTTTATTTACGGAAACAGCAGGGTTGAGATTGATTGCGTTGAGAGACAGTGTGTGGATGAGGGAGGGTCACAGCACATGCTCAGTCCTGTCAGTGTGAGGGGAAGTTTCTGCGTTCTGCGTGAAGGCTTAGGTCATAGCACAAGCTCAGTAAAAGCTCTATGAGGTCTCTTAGGCTGCATGTGCCTCCATTTTGAGTTGTTAGAGTAGAAAAGGGCAGAGTTTAGCAGTGAGTAGAGGTTGAGGAATTCAGCTAGACTCTCCAGAGCCTCTGTTAGTCATGGATGATCCATTCAGCCCCTGCAGGTAGGCTATCTTCGTCTGGCCTCACCAGAACAGTGATGGTTTTTGCTGCTGTCTCTCACTTCTGAAGGTGTTTATGAATCATTTCATCATTCATATGGTGCATGTTCCTGAGAGCTTGTATTCAGCTCCGCTTGGCCACGTAGGTGCTATGGCGAAGCATAAAATCAGAGCTAAGAACGGGGTCTGCCCAGAGATGCATTAAGCAGACGCAGAGTACGAATCTTTGTGGGTCCCTCTGACCCTGTCCTCTTCCCTTTCCCTTCACCTCTTCCTCTCTTGGTGTGATATTAACCTCAGGTCTGCTGGGTGCCTGTTGCCGAGCTGGCTTGCCTTCAGGAGCTGCAGAGCAAGCTCATACGCTACCCTGTGGCCCGTGTGGCTGGCAGGGATGCCTGGGCCCAAGAGCAGCCCTGTGTGGATATCTTAGGAAGGGTGGCAGGTGGGCAGCTATTGGTTGCCTTGAAGGTGGGTGGAACTTGTTTTGATTGAGAGCCTGTTTGCCAGAGCAGATTATAATCCTTGTGATCTTTTTCTGAAGTCAGACACGTGCAAGGGATGTTTGTGGATTATGATTGTAACCATATCGTGTTAAAATGGGTTTTTTAAAAAAATAGAAGGCTATGTCACAGCAGTTTCTGCTATGTCTTTTGCTTCAAAAGGCAGCAAACTTTTCTTTTTAGAACTGAAGGAAAATTTCTTGGCAGTTTTTTAGAAAATGTATCATTGACATGTGACCTACAAGTTGAGGTTCCAGGCATTTTGTTTGTGTTAGAGTAGGGTGGCATTTGTGTGTGACTTGTATTTTGTTTGTGTTAGAGTGAGGTGGCATTGTTGTGTGACTAGTGAGTTCTGTGGATGGACAATGAAAGGAGTAGTTGATGCCTGAGAAGCCAAGAAGCCTTGACCAGGCCACAAGTGTCTGCCTGATTACCAGACATGAGTCTTTTCTACGCAGAGGAAGTTGTGCTTTTTGGGTGTTCTGGTTGCAGAGGGGGCTCAGACAGATGGCTCTCACTGTGATTGACTCAGGGAGCTAGTCAAGCAAGCAGATTGAGGACAAGTTCAATCCTTACTGGAGCAGATTGTATGTGAAGGTTTTGAATCTTACCAGTTACTCCTCATCGTTTCCTCTCTTTTTTTTCTTCTGATAAAGGTTGGAAAAAAATTTAAAATGACAGTTAAGTTTTATATATTTGTGAGGTTCAAGGAGGGTATAGGATATGGGGAAGGGTGCAATGGAAGAACTGTCATGGGAAAGAGAAGGATTTTGCAACTAAGGAGGTGAATTGTGGAGGCCTAAGTTAGGATTAGTGCATTTATTACTGTTTTTATCATCTGTCTTTCCATTCATGGGGGGAGCTCTCTTCCCATCATGACCACAGGTAAACCTTACGTGTGGGAGTTTGGGTAGGTGTCTCCTTTTCACATATCATGTACTGTGGCTTCTGGAACTTGTTTTATTTTATGACATTTAGAAACACCAGCATTCTTTCTTTCTGCTTCTCTCTTTTAATAAAATTGTCCTTTTTCTAGACTAGAGGAAAGTGGATACTGCAGCATTTCCTCGTCACATACGTGGGGGATCTGTGCAGGATTAACGTTTCTGATTCAAGGGGAAAACTTATTATTTGAGTCAGGCAAACATTGCCTTTGTGTTTTAGGATTTTTACCTCTTCTTAAACTGTCTTTACACTTAGCAAATAAAAAATGTGATCAGGAAGCTGTTTTTATATCTGAGTCAGCTCTGGGTCAGGTTCCTTCTGCTTGCCTGGCTGGGCCTGGTATGGTTCTACCTACGTTGCGGTTACTGATAATCTGTGGCTGTGCTATGTTGTGACAAAATCCAATAAAGTAAGTCATTAGAACCTTTTTTTGGTGTAGCATGTATTTGTTCTATATTTTTCTGTCTTGGGAGAATATTTCTTGAATGCTAAACTCCACTTTAGGGCATCTGTGCTTGTCTGGTGATGGAGGAAGTGAAGGAACAGATCGTGGGAAGTTAATTTTTGGTTGGGTCTGTGTAGCTTGAGCATCAGCGAGGTTGGTTTTTTTTTTTTTTTGAGACAGAGTCTGACTATGTCGCCCTCGGTAGAGTGCAGTGACATCACAGCTCACAGCAACCTCCAGCTCTTAGGCTTAAGCGGTGCAGTTGCTCTCAGCCTCCCCAGTAGCTGGGACTACAGGCGCCCGCCACAGCGCCCGGCCATCTTTTGGTTGTAGTTGTTTAGCCACCCTCGGCGTGTGTGGCTGGCGCCGTAACCACCGTGCTGTGGGCGCCAAGCCTTCATTTGGTTCATTGTTCCCCTCCCGTTGCACTTCAGATTGTCAGGAAATGTGGCAGACTACTGAAAATGTATGTTTCAAAAAGTGCATAAAAATTTATAGAATTATTGTAGTAAAGCCTTTTGCGTCACTGTAGTAGAATCTTGAGTCAGAAATTTGAGATTGAGCCTTATATTTAAAGTGAGCCACCTCGCCAGCCCCGATTTAAAGTGCTCCCTTGTCATCGTGCGTTTTGCAGGGTGTTCCGGGTTGAGAGCTGGCCTGGCCCTGGGTGTGTTGAATCGGCACTCGCTTTGTCCTGGGTCTGTTTGTGACATGCCTCTCGGCCCTTCACCATGTCCTTGCCTCTTAGCCACTGGATTGACCTAGGAGACTGTTCCAAAACCAAGAACTGATTGTCTGTGATTCTCTAGTTGTTCTTGGTTCCTAAGCTTTTTCCTTTTGAAGTCATGTTTTCTTTTCCATTTTACTTTTTGTTCATTACTGAACCAAATCGTCTTTTTACCAGAGAGACATTTATTTTAATGCTATAAAAGAAATGTCTGATAGGATAAACAGAGGTAGAAAAAAGGAAGATTTGTAATGATGTTGAAGCCACATACATGAGGCTTCTCCAAAATAAGCATAAATAATTGATTATTGTCTCTTTTGAACGGTTTCTGATTTGGGCAGATATAGGTGTTTGAATGTATGTTTAAACCAAATATGAAAGAAAACTAATCTCATGTTGCATACTCTGGATATGTTGCATCTAAGGTAAAACACCTCATTTTAATTAAACTGGGTTAATTAAAGATTTCTGTGAATGTTCTTTAAACTACACATTTATTTGTGATTATCTGTCTTCCCTATTTGACTTTTAGCTTCTGGGACAAGGATGCTGTCTGATCTAAGTCTTGCTTCCCAGTAGAGTGCCTGGCAAATGAGTCTTTGGTATCAGTGTATCAAATAAATAAATGACAGTGTCTGTGGCACGAGAAAAGGCTGGGTTTGGAGTTGGATGGTGTGATTCAAAGTCTATCTAGTAAGTGACATTGGACAATTTTTTCCCTCTTCTGATCCTCAGTTTTCTGAAGGGTAACGTGGAGGTAACTATTTCTCATAGTTGTAGAAAGATTAGATGAAAACCATATGAAAGTGATTGGCGCACAGTTGCTTAGTACACATTGTTATTACTTGAAAGGCCACAGCCCGGACAATCGTGAAACCCTGCCTTTACCAAAAAATGTTTAAAAATTAAAAAAATATTAGCCAGTTTTAATGGTGTACACCTGTAGTTGCAGCCTCGCGACTGAGGCAGGAGGATCTCTTAAGCTCAGGAATTGGAGGTTGCAGAGAGCTACAATGATGCCACCTGTGCTCTGGCCTGGGCAATAGAGCAAGACCTTGTCTCCTGGATAAATAAATAATTCAAAGACCAAGTCTCCAATCTCATAGGTACAATTATTTCAACATCTTTATTTTTTATGGTCAACCTGTTCAACTAAGACAACGTTAGGAATTGCTTTCGGAATGATGGTATTTAGTGACCAGTATATTTAGCCAAAATTTACTGATCTCCTTTTCCTTTTGTTTTTCTATTTGTTTGTTTGAGACAGAGTCTTGCTCTGTCACCCTGAGTAGAGTGCAGTGGTGTGATCATAGCTCACAGCAACCTCAAAGTCCTGGACTTAAGCGATCCTCCCACCTCAGCCACCTAAGTAGCTGGGACTACAGGCATGAACTACCATACCTGGCTAATTTTTCTATTTTTAGTAGAGACAGGGTGTTGCTTTGCTCAGAATGTTTTGGAACCCCTGACCTCAAGCAGTCCTTCCACCTTGGCCTCCTAGCTCGATCCAGAGTGTTAGGAGTAGAGGTGTGAGCCACCTTGCCAGCCCTGATCTGCTTGCTGGCTTCTTCTCTTTGGGTGTTTATGGCTTTCTTCATGTTTCTTTTCAGATGAGACTCTACTTCTATATCTTGTCATAGTTGGTGTGACCGTTTGTCCTTACTACTTTGTACATGTGTTAGTTAATGCTTGTTTACCTCCTCTTCTTCTCATGTGCAAACTACTACACTTAAGAGGAAGAAAGGCAATTGCTGTTTTTTTCTTTAGTTTTTAAAATAACATTTCTTAGAGACTTCCCAGTGGGAACAAAGAGACCTTTAGATGTGTGTTGTAGACCTGCCTATTAGGTTCAAAGTCTCCCTTTGCTGGGTCCACTCCATTCAGGTGTATTAGGTGGTTTGATTTGAAGGTGCAGAAAGCCAGCATCGTGTTTGGTTAGGAGATCGGCTTACTCCTCAGAGACTACGACTTCATAAATTGTTCTCAGTCATGGTGAGATTTTTTTTGTTTGTTTTCTAGAGCATCATACGTGTGTGTGGCTTTGTTAGGCCTCATCCTTAAAGCCATTTCCATCTTGACAGCAGCCATCACCGTCAACCAGACGAGCCCCAGTGGAATGTTGCTATGTGTCATTGGCAAAGTGCACGCCGGGGGAGGGACATGGCAGATAAGAAATTTAGACAGCGGAGCAAAGTCGTTGTAGTACCTGTTGTAAATTTAAAAAACATTTTTTTCTCCTCACATTGCTCACACATTATAGTGCGTGGAGGTTGTATTTACCGGATCTTGTTATTAGCTTGGAAATTCTTACTATTCCTCAGCCAAAGCCTGACGTTTAATTCTGAACTCTGAATTATGTCAGTATTTAGGAGGACCCTGTGGGAAAGTGACTTCTGTGGCCCGGAATCCTTTTCTGTAATTAACGCCATGTGATACCTCCAAGGAGTACTTCTCTATTCTTCTGGTGAGCGAGAAGACTGGATCAGGCAGCATCACAGGAACCTCCCATCACAGGAGAGTTAGGATTTTATGATTTTGGATTTGGGGCAAGTGCCTATGTTAATCTAGGTATTTGTGTGTCAGTTTGGCACCATTAACTTTTTCAGTTGTTGATTGATTCTTTTTGTCTTCTATTTTAAATTAATTAATGATGAATTTTCTTTTTGCTAGGCAGTTTATCAGTCATATTTTCAGAGTAATTTTGCTCAGAAGGATGGCCTTCTATCATAGGTATCTTAACTATTTTAATTTTGCAACAAATCCCTTAGTTGTTATTTATAGTTAAACAATAGTTGAGTTAGAATAGGGGAACCCTTTATTCATTTATAATACATTTAGTGAGAACCAGTGGGCTTTGGTTTATAGTGGTGACTAAAAATGGACTTGGTTCCTACCCACATGGTGCTTTTGGGTTTAGACTGCCAGATAGTCAGCCATTGAAAGAAACAGTTACACAAAATAAATACAAAGTCACGAACGAGGTATGTGCTGAAGGAGAGGCAGAAGGTGCTGTGAGACTCATGTTCCAGGGTTAGCTCCCCTTCTCAGTTTTTTGTTTGTTTGTTTGTTTGTTTTTTGTAGTTTTTGGCTGGGGCTGGGTTTGAACCCACCATCTCCGGCATATGTGGCCAGCATCCTACTCCTTTGAGCCACAGACGCCACCCTCCCATTCTCACTTTTTGCTAATACTTGGAGTTAACAGCCATGACCTCTATAACAACAGGTACTATGTCTAGTTCTTGCCATAGATCATCTTTTATTTTTATAGCAATCTTGCAAAGTAGACATTATGAACTTCATTTTATAGACATGGAGACTATGGTTCAGAGAGTCTGAATTGTGTTCTCAGGATCACAATTAGAGCCAAAAAAACTTTGGTGCTGTAGTTTTAATTCAGGTTGAACTCTGAAATCAGTGCCCTTTCCCTGCACCTGAGCACACACAGGTACCCAGACTCAGGTATGTGTGACAGGTCCTCCAGATCTTTAGTAGTGAGGTGCCAATGTCATGGAACGTTTTAATAGGATGTACAAAGCACAGTGATTTTTACTTAGACTTAGGAAAATTCATCTGTCTTAAAACAAAGGGAATATATTATGAAATAGAATACAAAATTGCCTGAGTTTTTGAGATAACCACGTCAGACTTTAAGGAAATTTTGGACTTATCAGAGACTGCTTTGCAGGTCTGTGCTCATGCTGGAGAAGTGTGAGAAACCTGTCATGTCATTCTCGTCTTCTGTCTGATCCTCATTGTCACTCCTGCCCCACAATCCGTGTAAAAGAAGTGATTTGGATAAATTACTTTTTGCATTTCTTAAAATGTGTGTTTTTGTTCTAGACCCACAGATTCTTTCTGTGGTCCCTCTCTAATGTACTAGTAAGTAGACTTCCTAGAGTCTTTCTCTTGAGCTCGAGGCACCCTATCGGAAAGATAAGAGTTATCCACTGTCTGATGTATACGATCTGAAGGTCAGGAGGAAGGAAGAGTCCCAGTGATCCTATTCACATACGACACCAGCTGCGAAACTGGGGTCTGACTTGAGAGTTGTTAGTCCCAGCCCTGGGAATGGGCTACAGGCCATGCTGCTGTTGTGTCCCCAGGTTTGGGGAGAGGCTAAGGTCTGGGTTGTGATGGGAAGTCATGCCAGCTCCCTGTAAAAGGCTTCAGTTCTACCAGTTCTTGTGTTTCGTGGCTTCATGGCTGTGTTGTCGCTTCATGTCTTCTCCCCATTACTACATCCTTGTCCCCTCCCCCTGCCTAGAGAATCAGGTCATTGTCGTAAGCAGTCACCATAGTCATGTAGTGATAACAGGGCATCTTGACCAAACATGCCCAGAACATTGCCTCCCTGGGGAGAGTGCCCATGCCACCTTCTTAGGCAAGCCCCTGGGTCTGGTCAGGCTCTGTACCCAGCTGACGTGCTTTTCTCCAGGAGCCCTCCCTGTGATCTGGCCATCAGTCTGCTCATCTCCTTTGCAAAGATGCTTCTCCCTTTTTGATATTCATTTGCAGGCTCCCTGCTCTTTTCTGTCCATTCCCTGTTTACTTCTTAGACTAAAACGTTTCCATAGTAACAGGTTACTTTTCAAAGAGAACATCTTGTCATTTTATTTAATCCACTGCAGCTGAAGAGGACTGAAATATTAAGTTGTTGTTGCTATGGATACTGCTTTGTTACATTGGTTTCTTTTGTATCAGATTTCATATACAGTGAATTTTTTAATTTTTTTTTAATACTTAAAGAATAAACACAATGACTTACCACTATTGTTGTAATTTGGCTTCTAGGACCATTTTTTTATATTCCAAAGCAAAGATTTGTAGAATAATGGAGGCTAAACCTCAGATGTTTTGAAAAACAATTTATATTAGCTACACAGGGAAATTCCTTCTTTTGCTGGGGAGTATGGTGACAGTTCTTAATTCTTTTTTGGTAATATGATTCACAGTATGGGGATGTCTGTAAAATGATGACCGCACGGTGGAGATCCTTAGTAAACATAAGGAAATAAGAAATATGTGGCTTGGAGTTAATCCCTGAATCTCTTTGCTCATGAACCATGGCTGTCTTTCTTCAGTTGCTTGTTCAGCTGTCTACAGATTTTGGGGGAATTTTTTGGTCATTTAATCAGCTTTTCTCTTACTTGACTTTCTTTCTGATTTCCAGACCGTCTGCAGTACGTTCCTCAGGTACCTTTTCTTTGACTTTGTAAAAAGTTCAATGTCAAGATTCACAATAAGTTTCATAGACACTACGAAAGGTCCTGCAGAATGAACTCACCTTGTATAACTGAAATACAGCATCAAAGCCAGCAAGTCTGCATCGGTACATTGTGTGTATCGTTCTGTGCCACTTTACCACACATGCAGCTTTAACCGCCTTAGCCAGAATGCAGAACTGTCCTTCACCACAACGACCTTCCTCCTGCTGGAGTCGTCCCCTTCCCTCCCTCCCTCCCACTCTCACCTCTCCATCCCAGACACCCACTGATCTGTTCTCCTTTTCTATAATTTTGTCATTTCAAGAACATTACATAAGTTTTCCTTTGACTTTGATAGGTATTCCCTTTCAGGCTCATTATCGAACTTTAAAAGGAAAACTCTTCACTTGGACTTGCTCTGGTGTTCAAAATGAACATTGAACTGAAATAGGAAAAAGGACATGCATTCTCAAGCTTTTGTTTGTAATTATTGTATAATTTTGGTTTAGTAATCTTAATTACTCTGTCATACTGAAATGTGAGTGAGAGCCATGATTTTGAAATCGGCTGAACTTGAGTTTGAATGCTGGTTTTACCACGTGTCTCCCACTCGATGGTGTTTGGTAACTGGTTTTATCACGTGTCTCCCACTCGATGGTGTTTGGTAACTGGTTTTACCACGTGTCTCCCACTCGATGGTGTTTGGTAACTGGTTTTACCACGTGTCTCCCACTCGATGGTGTATGGTAACTGGTTGTACGAGGTGTCGCCCCG